>JAODUO010001534.1:0-60000 GCA_025642075.2 Ridgeia piscesae
AACTGGTAAACATGTGACTAACACACATCACAGTCCACACCTGACAGAATTGGTAAACATGTGATCTAACACACATCACAGTCCACACCTGACAGAACTGGTAAACATGTGAACTAACACACACCCTGGTGTTGGAGTTATGTGCCATGCCCTGTCACCAGGACACAAGTGTTGGTTGTAGATGGAGCCTGGGTGTTGGAGTTATGTGCCATGCCCTGTCACCAGTGACACAAGTGTTGGTTGTAGATGGAGCCTGGGTGTTGGAGTTATGTGCCATCCCTCTGTCACCAGTGACACAAGTGTTGGTTGTAGATGGAGCCTGGGTGTTGGAGTTATGTGCCATGCTCTGTCACCAGTGACACAAGTGTTGGTTGTAGATGGAGCCTGGGTGTTGGAGTTATGTGCCATGCTCTGTCACCAGTGACACAAGTGTTGGTTGTAGATGGAGCCTGGGTGTTGGAGTTATGTGCCGTGCCCCTGTCACCAGTGACACAAGTGTTGGTTGTAGATGCAGCCTGGGTGTTGGAGTTATGTGCCATGCTCTGTCACCAGTGACACAAGTGTTGGTTGTAGATGGAGCCTGGGTGTTGGAGTTGTGTGCCATGCTCTGTCACCAGTGACACAAGTGTTGGTTGTAGATGGAGCCTGGGTGTTGGAGTTGTGTGCCGTCCCTCTGTCACCAGTGATAAAATGTGTTGGTTGTAGATGGAGCCTGGGTGTTGGAGTTGTGTGCCGTGCCCTGTCACCAGTGACACAAGTGTTGGTTGTAGATGGAGCCTGGGTGTTGGAGTTGTGTGCCGTGCCCTGTCACCAGTGACACAAGTGTTGGTTGTAGGTGGAGCCTGGGTGTTGGAGTTGTGTGCCGTGTCCTGTCACCAGTGACACAAGTGTTGGTTGTAGGTGGAGCCTGGGTGTTGGAGTTGTGTGCCGTGTCCTGTCACCAGTGACACAAGTGTTGGTTGTAGATGGAGCCTGGGTGTTGGAGTTGTGTGCCGTGCCCTGTCACCAGTGACATATCTGTTGGTTGTAGATGGAGCCTGGGTGTTGGAGTTGTGTGCTGTGCCCTGTCACCAGTGACACAAGTGTTGGTAGTAGATGGAGCCTGGGTGTTGGAGTTGTGTGCTGTGCCCTGTCACCAGTGACACAAGTGTTGGTAGTAGATGGAGCCTAAGTGTTGGAATTGTGTGCCTTGCCCTGTCACCAGTGACACAAGTGTTGGTTGTAGATGGAGCCTGGGTGTTGGAGTTGTGTGCTGTGCCCTGTCACCGGTGACACAAGTGTTGGTTGTAGGTGGAGCCTGAGTGTTGGAGTTGTGTGCCGTGTCCTGTCACCAGTGACACAAGTGTTGGTTGTAGATGGAGCCTGGGTGTTGGAGTTGTGTGCCGTGCCCTGTCACCAGTGACACAAGTGTTGGTTGTAGATGGAGCCTGGGTGTTGGAGTTGTGTGCCGTGCCCTGCCACCAGTGACACAAGTGTTGGTTGTAGATGGAGCCTGGGTGTTGGAGTTGTGTGCCGTGCCCTGCCACCAGTGACACAAGTGTTGGTTGTAGATGGAGCCTGGGTGTTGGAGTTGTGTGCCGTGCCCTGTCACCAGTGACACAAGTGTTGGTTGTAGATGGAGCCTGGGTGTTGGAGTTGTGTGCCGTGCCCTGTCACCAGTGACACAAGTGTTGGTTGTAGATGGAGCCTGGGTGTTGGAGTTGTGTGCCGTGCCCTGTCACCAGTGACACAAGTGTTGGTTGTAGATGGAGCCTGGGTGTTGGAGTTGTGTGCCGTGCCCTGTCACCAGTGACACAAGTGTTGGTTGTAGATGGAGCCTGGGTGTTGGAGTTGTGTGCCGTGCCCTGTCACCAGTGACACAAGTGTTGGTTGTAGATGGAGCCTGGGTGTTGGAGTTGTGTGCCGTGCCCTGTCACCAGTGACACAAGTGTTGGTTGTAGATGGAGCCTGGGTGTTGGAGTTGTGTGCCGTGCCCTGTCACCAGTGACAAAATGTGTTGGTTGTAGATGGAGCCTGGGTGTTGGAGTTGTGTGCCGTGCCCTGTCACCAGTGACAAAATGTGTTGGTTGTAGATGGAGCCTGGGTGTTGGAGTTGTGTGCCGTGCCCTGTCACCAGTGACACATGTGTTGGTTGTAGATGGAGCCTGGGTGTTGGAGTTGTGTGCCGTGCCCTGTCACCAGTGACACATGTGTTGGTTGTAGATGGAGCCTGGGTGTTGGAGTTGTGTGCCGTGCCCTGTCACCAGTGACACATGTGTTGGTTGTAGATGGAGCCTGGGTGTTGGAGTTGTGTCCCTGTGCCCTGTCACCAGTGACACATGTGTTGGTTGTAGATGGAGCCTGGGTGTTGGAGTTGTGTCCCTGTGCCCTGTCACCAGTGACAAAATGTGTTGGTTGTAGATGGAGCCTGGGTGTTGGAGTTGTGTGCCGTGCCCTGTCACCAGTGACACAAGTGTTGGTTGTAGATGCAGCCTGGGTGTTGGAGTTGTGTGCCGTGCCCTGTCACCAGTGACACAAGTGTTGGTTGTAGATGAAGCCTGGGTGTTGGAGTTGTGTGCCGTGCCCTGTCACCAGTGACACAAGTGTTGGTTGTAGATGCAGCCTGGGTGTTGGAGTTGTGTGCCGTGCCCTGTCACCAGTGACACAAGTGTTGGTTGTAGATGCAGCCTGGGTGTTGGAGTTGTGTGCCGTGCCCTGTCACCAGTGACACAAGTGTTGGTTGTAGATGGAGCCTGGGTGTTGGAGTTGTGTGCCGTGCCCTGTCACCAGTGATAAAATGTGTTGGTTGTAGATGGAGCCTGGGTGTTGGAGTTGTGTGCCGTGCCCTGTCACCAGTGACACAAGTGTTGGTTGTAGATGGAGCCTGGGTGTTGGAGTTGTGTGCCGTGCCCTGTCACCAGTGACACAAGTGTTGGTTGTAGATGAAGCCTGGGTGTTGGAGTTGTGTGCCGTGCCCTGTCACCAGTGACACAAGTGTTGGTTGTAGATGGAGCCTGGGTGTTGGAGTTGTGTGCCGTGCCCTGTCACCAGTGACACAAGTGTTGGTTGTAGATGGAGCCTGGGTGTTGGAGTTGTGTGCCGTGCCCTGTCACCAGTGACAAAATGTGTTGGTTGTAGATGGAGCCTGGGTGTTGGAGTTGTGTGCCGTGCCCTGTCACCAGTGATACATGTGTTGGTTGTAGATGGAGCCTGGGTGTTGGAGTTGTGTGCCGTGCCCTGTCACCAGTGATACATGTGTTGGTTGTAGATGGAGCCTGGGTGTTGGAGTTGTGTGCCGTGCCCTGTCACCAGTGATAAAATGTGTTGGTTGTAGATGGAGCCTGGGTGTTGGAGTTGTGTGCCGTGCCCTGTCACCAGTGACACAAGTGTTGGTTGTAGATGCAGCCTGGGTGTTGGAGTTGTGTGCCGTGCCCTGTCACCAGTGATAACATGTGTTGGTTGTAGATGGAGCCTGGGTGTTGGAGTTGTGTGCCGTGCCCTGTCACCAGTGACACAAGTGTTGGTTGTAGATGCAGCCTGGGTGTTGGAGTTGTGTGCCGTGCCCTGTCACCAGTGACACATGTGTGGTTGTAGATGCAGCCTGGGTGTTGGAGTTGTGTGCCGTGCCCTGTCACCAGTGACACAAGTGTTGGTTGTAGATGAAGCCTGGGTGTTGGAGTTGTGTGCCGTGCCCTGTCACCAGTGATACATGTGTTGGTTGTAGATGGAGCCTGGGTGTTGGAGTTGTGTGCCGTGCCCTGTCACCAGTGACACAAGTGTTGGTTGTAGATGGAGCCTGGGTGTTGGAGTTGTGTGCCGTGCCCTGTCACCAGTGACACATGTGTGGTTGTAGATGCAGCCTGGGTGTTGGAGTTGTGTGCCGTGCCCTGTCACCAGTGACACATGTGTGGTTGTAGATGCAGCCTGGGTGTTGGAGTTGTGTGCCGTGCCCTGTCACCAGTGACATGGACCAGGAGAGGGATGTGTGTTACCTGGGTGTTGGAGTTGTGTGCCGTGCCCTGTCACCAGTGACATGGACCAGGAGAGGGATGTGTGTTACCTGCCCGTGTGTTAACCGGTTCTCACTCCAATTTTAATCCCGGTGTCTTCAAAATTTTCCCCCTCAAAGACTGCATCTCAAGGTCAGTGTTATCTCATAGTGCTCTACACTGGCAGCACAGGTGTCTACACTGGCAGCACAGGTGTCTACACTGGCAACACAGGTCTCTACACTGGCAACACAGGTCTCTACACTGGCAACAGAGGTCTCTACACTGGCAGCACAGGTCTCTACACTGGCAGCACAGGTCTCTACACTGGCAGCACAGGTCTCTACACTGGCAGCACAGGTCTCTACACTGGTAGCACAGGTCTCTACACTGGTAGCACAGGTCTCTACACTGGTAGCACAGGTCTCTACACTGGCAGCACAGGTCTCTACACTGGTAGCACAGGTCTCTACACTGGTAGCACAGGTCTCTACACTGGTAGCACAGGTCTCTACACTGGTAGCACAGGTCTCTACACTGGCAGCACAGGTCTCTACACTGGCAGCACAGGTCTCTACACTGGCAGCACAGGTCTCTACACTGGTAGCACAGGTCTCTACACTGGCAGCACAGGTCTCTACACTGGTAGCACAGGTCTCTACACTGGTAGCACAGGTCTCTACACTGGTAGCACAGGTCTCTACACTGGCAGCACAGGTCTCTACACTGGTAGCACAGGTCTCTACACTGGTAGCACAGGTCTCTACACTGGTAGCACAGGTCTCTACACTGGTAGCACAGGTCTCTACACTGGCAGCACAGGTCTCTACACTGGCAGCACAGGTCTCTACACTGGTAGCACAGGTGTCTACACTGGCAGCACAGGTCTCTACACTGGTAGCACAGGTCTCTACACTGGTAGCACAGGTCTCTACACTGGCAGCACAGGTCTCTACACTGGTAGCACAGGTCTCTACACTGGCAGCACAGGTCTCTACACTGGTAGCACAGGTCTCTACACTGGTAGCACAGGTCTCTACACTGGTAGCACAGGTCTCTACACTGGTAGCACAGGTCTCTACACTGGTAGCACAGGTCTCTACACTGGTAGCACAGGTCTCTACACTGGTAGCACAGGTCTCTACACTGGTAGCACAGGTCTCTACACTGGAAGCACAGGTCTCTACACTGGTAGCACAGGTCTCTACACTGGCAGCACAGGTCTCTACACTGGTAGCACAGGTCTCTACACTGGTAGCACAGGTCTCTACACTGGTAGCACAGGTCTCTACACTGGCAGCACAGGTCTCTACACTGGTAGCACAGGTCTCTACACTGGTAGCACAGGTCTCTACACTGGCAGCACAGGTCTCTACACTGGTAGCACAGGTCTCTACACTGGTAGCACAGGTCTCTACACTGGTAGCACAGGTCTCTACACTGGTAGCACAGGTCTCTACACTGGAAGCACATGTCTTTACACTGGTAGCACAGGTCTCTACACTGGTAGCACAGGTCTCTACACTGGTAGCACAGGTCTCTACACTGGTAGCACAGGTCTCTACACTGGCAGCACAGGTCTCTACACTGGTAGCACAGGTCTCTACACTGGTAGCACAGGTCTCTACACTGGCAGCACAAGTCTCTACACTGGCAGCACAGGTCTCTACACTGGTAGCACAGGTCTCTACACTGGTAGCACAGGTCTCTACACTGGTAGCACAGGTCTCTACACTGGCAGCACAGGTCTCTACACTGGTAGTAGCACACTTCTTAAGCAATGACAGCACAGGTCTCTACACTTGTAGCACACTTCTTTACAATGACAGCACATGTCTCTACACTGGTAACACAGGTCTCTACTTTGGCAGAACAGGTCTACACTGGTAGCACACTTCTTAACAATGACAGCACAGGTCTCTTCACTGAGAGCACAAGTCTATACTGGTTACCATAGAAGCACAGGTCTCTATACTGGCAGCATATGTCTCTACAATTGTAACACAGGTCTCTACACTGGTAGCACAGGTCTCTACACTGGCAGCACAAGTCTCTACAATGGTAACACAGGTCTCTACATTTGCAGCACAGCACATTGATCATGTGACGACAGTTGCTTTATTGAGTTTAATTTAATTTTTCCAGCTGGGGCCTCACATGTTTTAGGTGAGTGGTAGGTTGCCATATTTCATGTGTTTTTATGTAATGTTTGTGGAGCCTCTGTCAGCCAGACAGTGAGATGTTTGATGTGGTTATAGGTTGGTTGGGAGGTGTGATGTGATGGCCGTTTTGGGTAGTGTGATGTCATGGATATATTTGTATGTTGGTTTGGGAAGTGTAATGTCATTGGTATGGTTGTATGTTGGTTTGGGAGGTGCAATGTCATTGGTATGGTTGTATGTTGGTTTGGGAGGTGCAATGTCATTGGTATGGTTGTAGGTTGGATTGGGAGGTGCAATGTCATTGGTATGGTTGTAGGTTGGATTGGGAGGTGTGATGTCATTGGCATGGGTGTAGGTCGGATTGGGAGGTGAGATGTCATTGATATGGTTGTAGGTTGGTTCGGGAGGTATGATGTCATTGGTAAGGTTGTAGGTTGGTTCGGGAGGTATGATGTCATTGGTATGGTTGTATGTAGGTTTAGGAAGTATGATGTCATTGGTATGGTTGTATGTTGGTTTGGGAGGTGCAATATCATTGGTATGGTTGTAGGTTGGTTTGGGAGGTGTGATGTCATTGGTAAGGTTGTATGTTGGTTCAGGAGGTATGATGTCATTGGTATGGTTGTATGTAGGTTTAGGAAGTATGATGTCATTGGTATGGTTGTATGTTGGTTTGGGAGGTGCAATGTCATTGGTATGGTTGTAGGTTGGATTGCGAGGTATGATGTCATTGGTATGGTTGTATGTAGGTTTGGTAGGTACAAAGTCATTGGTAAGGTTGTATGTTGGTTTGGGAGGTGTGATGTCATTGGGATGCTTGTAGATTGGTTTGAGAGGTGTGATGTCATTGGTATGGTTGTTGGTTGGTTTGGGAGGTGTGATGTCATTGGTATGGTTCTGGGTTGGTTTGGGAGGTGTGATGTCATTGGTATGGTTGTAGGTTGGATTGGGAGGTGTGATGTCATTGGTATGGTTGTAGGTTGGTTTGGGAGGTGTGATGTCATTGGTAAGGTTGTAGGTTGGTTTGGGAGGTGTGATGTCATTGGTATGGTTGTAGGTTGGTTTGGGAGGTGTGATGTAATTGGTAAGGTTGTAGGTTGGTTTGGGAGGTGTGATGTCATTGGTAAGGTTGTAGGTTGGTTTGGGAGGTGTGATGTCATAGGTAAGGTTATAGGTTGGTTTGGGTGGTGTGATGTCATTGTTGTAGGTTGGTTTGGGAGGTGTGAAGTCATTGGTAAGGTTGTAGGTTGGTTTGGGAGGTGTGATGTCATTGGTATGGTTGTAGGTTGGTTTGGGAGGTGTGATGTCATTGGTAAGGTTGTAGGTTGGTTTGGGAGGTGTGATGTCATTGGTAAGGTTATAGGTTGGTTTGGGTGGTGTGATGTCATTGTTGTAGGTTGGTTTGGGAGGTGTGAAGTCATTGGTAAGGTTGTAGGTTGGTTTGGGAGGTGTGATGTCATTGGTAAGGTTGTATGTTGGATTGGGAGGTGTGATGTCATAGGTATGGTTGTAGGTTGTTTTGGGAGGTGTGATGCCATTGGTAAGGTTGTAGGTTGGTTTGGGAAGTGTGAAGTCATCGGTATGGTTGTAGGTTGGTTTGGGAGGTTTGATGTCATTGGTATGGTTGTATGTTGGTTTGGGAGGTGTGATGTCATTGGTATGGTTGTAGTTTGGTTTGGGAAGTGTGATGTAATTTCTATGGTTGTAGGTTGGTTTGGGAAGTGTGATGTCATTGGTATGGTTGTAGGTTGGTTTGGGAAGTGTGATGTCATTGGTATGGTTGTAGGTTGGTTTGGGAAGTGTGATGTCATTGGTATGGTTGTAGGTTGGTTTGGGAAGTGTGATGTCATTGGTAAGGTTGTAGGTTGGATTGGGAAGTGTGATGTCATTGGTATGGTTGTAGGTTGGTTTGGGAGGTGTGATGTCATTGGTATGGTTGTAGGTTGGTTTGGGAAGTGTGATGTCATTGGTATGGTTGTAGGTTGGTTTGGGAGGTGTGATGTCATTTCTATGGTTGTAGGTTGGTTTGGGAAGTGTGATGTCATTGGTATGGTTGTAGGTTGGTTTGGGAAGTGTGATGTCATTGGTATGGTTGTAGGTTGGTTTGGGAAGTGTGATGTCATTGGTAAGGTTGTAGGTTGGATTGGGAAGTGTGATGTCATTGGTATGGTTGTAGGTTGGTTTGGGAGGTGTGATGTCATTGGTAGGGTTGTAGGTTGGATTGGGAAGTGTGATGTCATTGGTATGGTTGTAGTTTGGTTTGGTAGGTGTGACGTCATTTCTATGGTTGTAGGTTGGTTTGGGAAGTGTGATGTCATTGGTATGGTTGTAGGTTGGTTTGGGAAGTGTGATGTCATTGGTATGGTTGTAGGTTGGTTTGGGAAGTGTGATGTCATTGGTAAGGTTGTAGGTTGGATTGGGAAGTGTGATGTCATTGGTATGGTTGTAGGTTGGTTTGGGAAGTGTGATGTCATTGGTATGGTTGTAGGTTGGTTTGGGAAGTGTGATGTCATTGGTATGGTTGTAGGTTGGTTTGGGAAGTGTGATGTCATTGGTATGGTTGTAGGTTGGTTTGGGAGGTGTGATGTTATTGGTATGGTTGTAGGTTGGTTTGGGAAGTGTGATGTCATTGGTATGGTTGTAGGTTGGTTTGGGAAGTGTGATGTCATTGGTATGGTTGTAGGTTGGTTTGGGAGGTGTGATGTCATTGGTATGGTTGTAGGTTGGTTTGGGAAGTGTGATGTCATTGGTATGGTTGTAGGTTGGTTTGGGAGGTGTGATGTCATTGGTATGGTTGTAGGTTGGTTTGGGAGGTGTGATGTCATTGGTATGGTTGTAGGTTGGTTTGGGAGGTGTGATGTCATTTCTATGGTTGTAGGTTGGTTTGGGAGGTGTGATGTCATTTCTATGGTTGTAGGTTGGTTTGGGAGGTGTGATGTCATTTCTATGGTTGTAGGTTGGTTTGGGAAGTGTGATGTCATTGGTATGGTTGTAGGTTGGTTTGGGAAGTGTGATGTCATTGGTATGGTTGTAGGTTGGTTTGGGAAGTGTGATGTCATTGGTATGGTTGTAGGTTGGTTTGGGAAGTGTGATGTCATTTCTATGGTTGTAGGTTGGTTTGGGAAGTGTGATGTCATTTCTATGGTTGTAGGTTGGTTTGGGAAGTGTGATGTCATTTCTATGGTTGTAGGTTGGTTTGGGAAGTGCACCGAGAGAGCAGTGAGCAGACCCAGCGGCTCCTGGAGGTGTTTGCTCTTCAGCTCACCATGATGCCAGTGCCACCACCTGGCAAACTCAGCACTGTAAGTGGCTCAACCTCTCAGTCATCATAGATGAACACATAAACGATTAATTGACTCACTCACTCTGCTACGGAAAGTTTGAACCTTTTGATATTGCTATGACAGAATTTGTTGTTTTTCTGAGTAGAATTATCTCACCGAATAGACAAAATATATAAGAACGTAAGTGACGGGGAAGTGTACTCAGTGACTGGGTGTGTCAGTGGGGGAAGTGTACTCAGTAACTGGGTGTGTCAGTGGGGGAAGTGTACTCAGTGACTGGGTGTGTCAGTGGGGGAAGTGTACTCAGTGACTGGGTGTGTCAGTGGGGGAAGTGTACTCGGTGACTGGGTGTGTCAGTGGGGAAGTGTACTCAGTGACTGGGTGTGTCAGTGGGGGAAGTGTACTCAGTGACTGGGTGTGTCAGTGGGGGAAGTGTACTCAGTAACTGGGTGTGTCAGTGGGGGAAGTGTACTCAGTGACTGGGTGTGTCAGTGGGGGAAGTGTACTCAGTACTGGGGGGTGTGTGGGGGAAGTGCTCAGTGACTGGGTGTTAGTGGGGGGAAATGTACTCAGTATGGGGGGTGTCAGTGGGGGGAATTATCGTGACTGGGTGTTCAGTGGGGGGGGTGTACTCGTATGGGGGTTATGGGGGAAGGGACTCAGTGACTGGGTGTTCAGTGGGGGGAAATGTCTCAGTAAAGGGGGTGTAGTGGGGGAAGTGTCTCAGTGACTGGGTGTGTCAGTGGGGGAAGTGTACTCGTACTGGGTGTGTCAGTGGGGGAAGTGTACCAGTACTGGGTGTGTCAGTGGGGGAAGTGTACTCAGTGACTGGGTGTGTCAAAGGGTGGGGGGGAAGGGGTGTCTCAGTAACTGGGTGTCAGTGGGGGAAGTGTACTCAGTTGGGTGTGTCAGTGGGGGGTGACCAGTACTGGGGTGTCAGTGGGGGAAATGCTCAGTGCTGGGTGTTCATGGGGGGAAATGTACTCAGTACTGGGGGGTCAGTGGGGGAAGTGATAGTGACTGGGGGTTCAGTGGGGGGAAATGTCTCAGTGACTGGGTGTCAGGGGGGAAGTGTACTCATAATGGGTGTTATGGGGGAAATGTACTCATGACTGGGGGTGTCAGTGGGGGAAGTGTCTCAGTGTGGGGTGTCAGTGGGGGAAGTGTCTCAGTAATGGGGGTTTTCAGTGGGGGGAAATGTATCAGTGACTGGGTGTCATGGGGGGGGTGATAGTATGGGGTGTCAGTGGGGGAAATGTACTCAGTGACTGGGTGTGTAGTGGGGGGAAATGTACTCAGTGTGGGTTTCAGTGGGGGAAGTGTACTCAGTAATGGGTTGTCGTGGGGGGAATGTACTCAGTACGGGGGTTCAGGGGGGGAAATTACTCAGTGACTGGGTTTCAGTGGGGGAAGTGTACTCAGTACTGGGTGTGTCATGGGGGGAAATGTACTCAGTAAATGGGTGTGTCAGTGGGGGAAGTGTACTCAGTACTGGGGGTGTCAGTGGGGGAAGTGTACTCAAAGGGGGTCAGTGGGGGAAGTGTACTCAGTACTGGGTGTGTCAGTGGGGGAAGTGTACTCAGTAAATGGTGTGTCAGTGGGGGAAGTGTACTCAGTAACTGGTGTGTCAGTGGGGGAAGTGTACTCAGTAACTGGTGTGTCAGTGGGGGAAGTGTACTCAGTACTGGGGGTGTCAGTGGGGGAAGTGTACTCAGTACTGGTGTGTCAGTGGGGGAAGTGTACTCAGTACTGGTGTGTCAGTGGGGGAAGTGTACCAGTGACTGGGTGTGTCAGTGGGGGAAGTGTACTCAGTGGGTGTGTCAGTGGGGGAAGTGTACTCAGTGACTGGTGTGTCAGTGGGGGAAGTGTACTCAGTGACTGGGTGTGTCAGTGGGGGAAGTGTACTCAGTGACTGGGTGTGTCAGTGGGGGAAGTGTACTCAGTAACTGGGTGTGTCAGTGGGGGAAGTGTACTCAGTGACTGGGTGTGTCAGTGGGGGAAGTGTACTCAGTAACTGGGTGTGTCAGTGGGGGAAGTGTACCAGTACTGGGTGTGTCAGTGGGGGAAGTGTACTCAGTACTGGGGGTGTCAGTGGGGGGGGAAGTTGGTGTGTCAGTGGGGGAAGTGTACTCAGTAAATGGTGTGTCAGTGGGGGAAGTGTACCTCAGTGACTGGGTGTGTCAGTGGGGGAAGTGTACTCAGTAGGGGGTTTAGTGGGGGGAAATTACTCATATGGGGGTTCAGTGGGGGGAAATGTATAGTAAATGGGTGTATGGGGGAAGTGCTCAGTGACTGGGTGTGTATGGGGGGAATGTACTCAGTATGGGGGTGTAGTGGGGGAAATGTATATGTGGGGGTTCATGGGGGAATGTACTCATAAATGGGGGTGTCATGGGGGGGGTTACTCAGAAATGGGTGTGTCAGTGGGGGGAAATGTCTCAGTTGGGGGTGTCAGTGGGGGAAGTTACTCGTACTGGGGGTGTCAGTGGGGGGAAGGGACTCAGTAACTGGTGTGTCAGTGGGGGAAGTGTACTCAGTAACTGGTGTGTCAGTGGGGGAAGTGTACTCAGTAACTGGTTGTCAGTGGGGGAAGTGTACTCAGTAACTAGGTGTGTCAGTGGGGGAAGTGTACTCAGTAACTAGGTGTGTCAGTGGGGGAAGTGTACTCAGTAACTAGGTGTGTCAGTGGGGGAAGTGTACTCAGTGACTGGGTGTGTCAGTGGGGGAAGTGTACTCAGTGACTAGGTGTGTCAGTGGGGGAAGTGTACCAGTTGGTGTGTCAGTGGGGGAAGTGTACTCAGTGACTGGGTGTGTCAGTGGGGGAAGTGTACTAGTGATGGGGGGGGTCAGTGGGGGAAATGTACTCAGTAAATGGTGTGTAGTGGGGGGGACTCAGTCTGGTGTGTAGTGGGGGAAATGTACTCAGTGACTGGGTGTGTCAGTGGGGGAAGTGTACTCAGTACTGGTGTGTCAGTGGGGGAAGTGTACCAGTACTGGGGGTGTCAGTGGGGGAAGTGTACTCAGTACTGGTGTGTCAGTGGGGGAAGTGTACTCAGTACTGGTGTGTCAGTGGGGGAAGTGTACTAGTAACTGGTGTGTCAGTGGGGGAAGTGTACTCAGTAAATGGTGTGTCAGTGGGGGAAGTGTACTCAGTAAATGGGGGTGTCAGTGGGGGAAGTGTACTCAGTACTGGGGGTGTCAGTGGGGGAAGTGTACTCAGTAAATGGTGTGTCAGTGGGGGAAGTGTACTCAGTAACTGGGGGTGTCAGTGGGGGAAGTGTACTCAGTACTGGGGGTGTCAGTGGGGGAAGTGTACTCAGTAACTGGTGTGTCAGTGGGGGAAGTGTACTCAGTAAATGGGGGTGTCAGTGGGGGAAGTGTACTCAGTACTGGTGTGTCAGTGGGGGAAGTGTACCAGTACTGGGTGTGTCAGTGGGGGAAGTGTACTCAGTACTGGGGGTGTCAGTGGGGGAAGTGTACTCAGTAACTGGTGTGTCAGTGGGGGAAGTGTACTCAGTACTGGGGGTTCAGTGGGGGGAAATGTCTCATAATGGGTGTGTCATGGGGGGAATGTCTCAGTACTGGGTGTTAGTGGGGGAAGTGCTCAGTAATGGTGTGTAGTGGGGGAAATGCCAGTAAATGGTTGTCATGGGGGGAAATTACTCAGTAACTAGGTGTTCAGTGGGGGGAAATGTATAGTAAATGGGGGTTCAGTGGGGGAAGTGTATAGTAAATGGGGGGTGTCATGGGGGGAAATTACTCAGTAAAAGGTGTTCAGTGGGGGGAAATGCTCAGTAACTAGGTGTGTGTGGGGGGAAATTCTCAGTAACTAGGGTGTCAGTGGGGGGGTGTCTCAGTACTGGGGGTGTCAGTGGGGGAAGTGTACTCAGTGACTGGGTGTGTCAGTGGGGGAAGTGTACTCAGTGACTGGGTGTGTCAGTGGGGGAAGTGTACTCAGTGACTGGGTGTGTCAGTGGGGGAAGTGTACTCAGTGACTGGGTGTGTCAGTGGGGGAAGTGTACTCAGTGACTGGGTGTGTCAGTGGGGGAAGTGTACTCAGTGACTGGGTGTGTCAGTGGGGGAAGTGTACTCAGTAACTAGGTGTGTCAGTGGGGGAAGTGTACTCAGTAACTGGGTGTGTCAGTGGGGGAAGTGTACTCAGTAACTGGTGTGTCAGTGGGGGAAGTGTACTCAGTAACTAGGTGTGTCAGTGGGGGAAGTGTACTCAGTAACTAGGTGTGTCAGTGGGGGAAGTGTACTCAGTAACTGGGTGTGTCAGTGGGGGAAGTGTACTCAGTAACTAGGTGTGTCAGTGGGGGAAGTGTACTCAGTGACTGGGTGTGTCAGTGGGGGAAGTGTACTCAGTAACTGGGGGTGTCAGTGGGGGAAGTGTACTCAGTAACTGGTGTGTCAGTGGGGGAAGTGTACTCAGTAACTGGTGTGTCAGTGGGGGAAGTGTACTCAGTAACTGGGTGTGTCAGTGGGGGAAGTGTACTCAGTAACTAGGTGTGTCAGTGGGGGAAGTGTACTCAGTAACTAGGTGTGTCAGTGGGGGAAGTGTACTCAGTAACTAGGTGTGTCAGTGGGGGAAGTGTACTCAGTGACTGGGTGTGTCAGTGGGGGAAGTGTACTCAGTAACTAGGTGTGTCAGTGGGGGAAGTGTACTCAGTGACTGGGTGTGTCAGTGGGGGAAGTGTACTCAGTACTGGTGTGTCAGTGGGGGAAGTGTACTCAGTACTGGTGTGTCAGTGGGGGAAGTGTACTAGTAACTAGGTGTGTCAGTGGGGGAAGTGTACTCAGTAAATGGTGTGTCAGTGGGGGAAGTGTACTCAGTAAATGGTGTGTCAGTGGGGGAGTGTACTAATACAGTGTTCAGTGGGGGAAGTGTACTCAGAACAGGTGTTCAGTGGGGGGTGTACTCAGAACTGGGTGTGTCAGTGGGGGAATGACTCAGTAAACTGGGGGTTCATGGGGGGTGTCTCAGAAAGGTTGCATGGGGGAAGTGTACTCAGTGCTGGGTGTGCGTGGGGGGTGTCTCGTCTGGGTGTGTCGTGGGGGGTGTCTCGTGCTGGGTGTGCGTGGGGGGTGTCTCAGTAACAGGTGTGCAGGGGGGGTGTCTCGTAACGGGGTGTCGTGGGGGAAGTGTTCCCGGTGGGTGTGTCAGTGGGGGAATTATAGTGACTAGGTGTGTAGTGGGGGAAGTGTACTCAGTAACTAGGTGTGTCAGTGGGGGAAGTGTACTCAGTAACTAGGTGTGTCAGTGTTAACAAAGCAGGAGTAGTACACATTAATACATAGTAGTACACATTCAATTTATTCCTGTAATAAAAAGAATTATTTCTAAAAGGAACATGTCAGAAGTGTGTATGTTCATCATGAACAAGATCAAGTTTCCACTGTTTGATTGTGATGTTTTGGTTGTAACGTTGCAGGAGTTCTCGGTGTTTGATGTCACATTCTGCCTGCAACCAACCAACGCCCCTGACCGCCCGGTCATTGACATCAGCCTGAACCTCATTCTCCAGTGCTTCTCCATCGAGTCTCTCTCCTTCCTCCTGGCTTGTGTCCTTTCTCAGCAGAAGATGGTCTTCCTGGCACACACCTGGGCCCTGCTCACTGTTGTCACTCAGGTGCGTGTGCGTGTGCGTGTGCGTGTGCGTGTGCGTGTGCTCGTGTGCGTGTGCGTGTGCGTGTGCGTGTGCGTGTGCGTGTGCGTGTGCGTGTGCGTGTGCGTGTGCGTGTGCGTGTGCGTGTGCGTGTGCGTGTGCGTGTGCGTGTGCGTGTGCGTGTGCGTGTGCGTGTGCGTGTGCGTGTGCGTGTGCGTGTGCGTGTGCGTGTGCGTGTGCGTGTGCGTGTGCGTGTGCGTGTGGATGTGTGCAGGTGGGTGTTCCAGTAGGTATGTGTGCCAGTATTTTATATGATATATGATATAGAGATATTTAGTAGCCTGATGAATGATGCCCCTCAGTTACTATAAAGAACACTAAAACCTGATTGACTAATGAAATAATTATACAGATTTATAACAAATTCAATTAAACCTGCAAATAAACAACTATATTATGATTACATGGAATGTTCCAAATCATTGGTCGATTGTTAGAAATGTGTGAAACTGATATAACAATTATAAACATTGCTTAACTATTATATTGAATGCATTTGCCAACATCTGATATCAGTTCAGTATTTGCATCTCAAAATAATATATTTGCTCAAATCTTGAATTTTACATTTGTATTTATAGCTGTAATGCAAATATTGAGTGAAATGAATCATAAACTGCTGGTGTTTAGTTCAGTTAATTACCAACTGTTTATATTTAGTGCAATGACCACCAATTGCAAATGTCTAGTTCAATGAATCACCAAGTGCTGATATTTTGTAAGCCAATCAGAACAATGAAAACTGGTCATGTGACGTGCTTCCAGACACTGCTCTATATGGTTGCCCCAGCCAGGTGGAACAATATATATGTGCCTGTTCTGCCTGATGTTATCTTGGAACTTCTGGAAGCACCTGGAATCTACATCATTGGTTGCCATTCTCGACACAAGGACCATGTTCTTAAGGTCAGAGGTCATTATTTTATAAAGTGTTTAATCCACAGTCATCACGTTGTTTAAAACAAAGCAGGTAGGAATATAAAAGGGATATGTAGCAATTCATTTACCTATTTTGTAACTCTGCTTGCCAGTTGATATTATTTTTGAAACACTAAAATCAGTTTAAATTCATATTTTCATAGTAAAGAAACATTGTGGACACTATTTCTTCATATACCTGTTCACTACTCACTAGCATTGCAACTGTCTGTGGTACTTTTGACAGTAATGCAAGTACCCGTACTCTGAATATGTACTACAACTGTATTACATATTTGATTAAAATTACAAATGATTTGCAGTTTTTCTGCAAATATTTTCAAATGGTCACCTACATAACCTTGTTCACTGACATCTGTTGCATTCACTTCAAGTAGTTGTCAACATTTTCTTTTTGAATTACTTTTTACTAGCACTGTATTGTGCAGTGTATTTGTATTTTGCAGTGTGTTGTTTAACTAAACGTTGCAGTTGGAAGGGGTGGTGGTGGCGGACTGTGGCACGGGAGAGGTGAGTGTCTGTGAGACTCTCACTGTGCCACCCCTGCCTGAGAGACAAGCTGCTGCCTTCCGCAACTCGTGCCAGAAACTACAGCACCAACTGGAGCTGGTCACGTTACAGACGTGAGTGAAACCACTGCTGGACAACAACACACTTTAGTTTGCATAATTATGGAGATGTGGTAGTTTCTTTGAAATAAGTTTGCTGTTCTGAAGTCAGCTCCTCGTGCTGATGCGATATTCATTAGTGGGAAATTCACTGAATCAGCTGTACTTCAACCAATTTGTAATTATTAGCAGGAAGTTCACTGAATCAGTTGTACTTCAACCAACTTGTGGTAATTATTAGCAGGAAGTTCACTGAATCAGTTGTACTTCAACCAACTTGTGGTAATTATTAGCAAGAAGTTCACTGAATCAGTTGTACTTCAACCAACTTGTGGTAGTCATTAGCAGGAAGTTCACTGAATCAGTTGTACTTCAACCAACTTGTGGTAATCATTAGCAGGAAGTTCACTGAGTCAGTTGTACTTCAACCAAATTATGGTAATCATTAGCACGACATTCACTGAGTCAGTTGTACTTCAACCAACTTGTGGTAATCATTGGCAGGACGTTCACTGAGACAGTTCACTGAGTCAGTTCACTGAGTCAGTTGTACTTCAACCAACTTATGGTAATCATTAGCAAGACGTTCACTGAGTCAGTTGTACTTCAACCAACTTGTGGTAATCATTAGCAAGACGTTCACTGAGTCAGTTGTACTTCAACCAACTTATGGTAATCATTAGCAAGACGTTCACTGAGTCAGTTGTACTTCAACCAACTTATGGTAATCATTAGCAAGACGTTCACTGAGTCAGTTGTACTTCAACCAACTTATGGTAATCATTAGCACGACATTCACTGAGTCAGTTGTACTTCAACCAACTTATGGTAATCATTAGCAAGACGTTCACTGAGTCAGTTGTACTTCAACCAACTTATGGTAATCATTAGCAAGACGTTCACTGAGTCAGTTGTACTTCAACCAACTTATGGTAATCATTAGCAAGACGTTCACTGAGTCAGTTGTACTTCAACCAACTTGTGGTAATCATTAGCAAGACGTTCACTGAGTCAGTTGTACTTCAACCAACTTATGGTAATCATTAGCAAGACGTTCACTGAGTCAGTTGTACTTCAACCAACTTATGGTAATCATTAGCAAGACGTTCACTGAGTCAGTTGTACTTCAACCAACTTATGGTAATCATTAGCAAGACGTTCACTGAGTCAGTTGTACTTCAACCAACTTATGGTAATCATTAGCAAGACGTTCACTGAGTCAGTTGTACTTCAACCAACTTATGGTAATCATTAGCAAGACGTTCACTGAGTCAGTTGTACTTCAACCAACTTATGGTAATCATTAGCAAGACGTTCACTGAGTCAGTTGTACTTCAACCAACTTATGGTAATCATTAGCAAGACGTTCACTGAGTCAGTTGTACTTCAACCAACTTATGGTAATCATTAGCAAGACGTTCACTGAGTCAGTTGTACTTCAACCAACTTATGGTAATCATTAGCAAGACGTTCACTGAGTCAGTTGTACTTCAACCAACTTATGGTAATCATTAGCAAGACGTTCACTGAGTCAGTTGTACTTCAACCAACTTATGGTAATCATTAGCAAGACGTTCACTGAGTCAGTTGTACTTCAACCAACTTATGGTAATCATTAGCAAGACGTTCACTGAGTCAGTTGTACTTCAACCAACTTGTGGTAATCATTAGCAAGACGTTCACTGAGTCAGTTGTACTTCAACCAACTTGTGGTAATCATTAGCAAGACGTTCACTGAGTCAGTTGTACTTCAACCAACTTGTGGTAATCATTAGCAAGACGTTCACTGAGTCAGTTGTACTTCAACCAACTTGTGGTAATCATTAGCAAGACGTTCACTGAGTCAGTTGTACTTCAACCAACTTGTGGTAATCATTAGCAAGACGTTCACTGAGTCAGTTGTACTTCAACCAACTTATGGTAATCATTAGCAAGACGTTCACTGAGTCAGTTGTACTTCAACCAACTTATGGTAATCATTAGCAGGAAGTTCACTGAGTCAGTTGTACTTCAACCACCTTGGCTGGATGTTGTTACTCCTGCAGGTTGAACAAAGAGCAAGAGGAGGAGCTCCATGCTAACACGAGTCTATATCTTACAGTTGTATTTACTACTTGCAGGTTTTATGTCATATTTGTATTTTCTTTGAGTGCTATATTACTGATGTGACAACTGCCTGAGTGATGTAACGAGTCAGTCATTGTGAGTAGGGCCCACTACAGGCAAGTATGGCCTACTACAGACAAGTATGACCCATTACAGACAAGTAGGCATCAGTGTGGACACTAATTGCTAGTAGCAGTTTCAGTGGTGGGAGTTAAAGACCAATTAAATTAACTGCACTTAGGTTGTTTTGATCTCGTTGGGTATGTCAAAGGTCATATGGAGGTTTTGCAATCAGGATTCATGTTGTACAGTGTTGGATATGCTATGGTAGTTAAGTAAAATTAATAAACTTGTTTGCACCTTTGTAATTATCATACCTTGCTCAGTGTCACAGGACAGTCAGATTTTTATATTTCATTTCAGATATATCACAAAAAAAGGAACATCTCTCACATAAATTAGACATGCTAGCTCGCGTTTTATTTACTTTTGGTGAAACCTTTTGTTGAAACCATAATTTAACGAATGAAATATGAAATGTGACTGTACACTATACCATATGGCTAGTCACACTTTCTCAAATGACCCAATCTGATCATTTGTTGTTTCAAATTACATCGAAAGAAGAGTTATTGTTAAATGTGGTCGAGTGAGATGTTCACCTGACATCTGTACTTGTTCCTTACAATGTAACTGCATCACTCATATCATAGGAGGAGACAACACTGTGAAAAAAAAAAACCAAAAAAAAAAAATATATATATATATATATATATATATATATATATATATATATATATATATATATATATATATTACATTCTCTTTTTAATTGGGTACAGCATGATTGTGTTCACTGTGAAGAGAGTGTGAAAAACATGTACATAACATTCTCTTCACTCCTTACAGAGTGACTACGTTCACTTACGAAGACACAAGACTGGCGGAGAGGAGGCGTAGAGATGCATTCAATCATGGCTTCCTTCTGACAAGTCTTGAACTCATGGTCAACTTGTTCAGGTACGTAGATGCCACAAGCAGCCCATGTCATACACAGTCACCAGTGTCAGTATAGAGAGTTTTAACATGCTACCAGTTTATATTGTGTGTATTTATCACACCTATCAGGTGACATGGACAAATAATTATATAAATAACTGATTTTGAATGGTTCAATGATAATCTTTACATTAAATATTAATACTATGATTTTTAATGTCAATATTATTTTTAGAAGTTAATTCTTATTTGGGAGTAAAAGCAGAAGAAATTCTCTTTGCAAGTCTAAAACAATCAATTTTTTCATTTTTATTTCACCCTCCATTTGTTACAAAGTCTGTCTATCTCACATGGTTGTGTTGCAGTCTGTCTATTTCACCATGGTTGTGTTGCCGTCTGTCTATCTCACCATGGTTGTGTTGCAGTCTGTCTATCTCACCATGGTTGTGTTGCAGTCTGTCTATTCACCATTTTGGTTTTACCATGGTTGTGTTGCAGTCTGTCTATCTCACCATGGTTGTGTTGCAGTCTGTCTATTTCACCATGGTTGTGTTGCAGTCTGTCTATTTCACCATGGTTGTGTTGCAGTCTGTCTATTTCACCATGGTTGTGTTGCAGTCTGTCTATCTCACCATGGTTGTGTTGCAGTCTGTCTATTTCACGATGGTTGTGTTGCAGTCTGTCTATTTCACCATGGTTGTGTTGCAGTCTGTCTATTTCACCATGGTTGTATTGCAGTCTGTCTATTTCACCATGGTTGTGTTGCAGTCTGTCTATTTCACCATGGTTGTGTTGCAGTCTGTCTATTTCACGATGGTTGTGTTGCAGTCTGTCTATTTCACCATGGTTGTGTTGCCGTCTGTCTATCTCACCATGGTTGTGTTGCAGTCTGTCTATCTCACCATGGTTGTGTTGCAGTCTGTCTATTTCACCATGGTTGTGTTGCAGTCTGTCTATTTCACCATGGTTGTGTTGCAGTCTGTCTATTTCACCATGGTTGTGTTGCAGTCTGTCTATTTCACCATGGTTGTATTGCAGTCTGTCTATCTCACCATGGTTGTGTTGCAGTCTGTCTATTTCACCATGGTTGTGTTGCAGTCTGTCTATTTCACCATGGTTGTGTTGCAGGCTGTCTATTTCACCATGGTTGTATTGCAGTCTGTCTATCTCACCATGGTTGTGTTGCAGTCTGTCTATTTCACCATGGTTGTGTTGCAGTCTGTCTATTTCACCATGGTTGTGTTGCAGTCTGTCTATTTCACCATGGTTGTGTTGCAGGCTGTCTATTTCACCATGGTTGTGTTACAGTCTGTCTATTTCACCATGGTTGTGTTGCAGTCTGTCTATTTCACCATGGTTGTGTTGCAGGCTGTCTATTTCACCATGGCTGTGTTGCAGTCTGTGTATCTCACCATGGTTGTGTTGCAGTCTGTATATTTCACCATGGCTGTGTTGCAGTCTGTGTATCTCACCATGGTTGTGTTGCAGTCTGTATATTTTACCATGGCTGTGTTGCAGTCTGTGTATCTCACCATGGTTGTGTTGCAGTCTGTATATTTCACCATGGTTGTGTTGCAGTCTGTCTATTTCACCATGGTTGTGTTGCAGTCTGTCTATCTCACCATGGTTGTGTTGCAGTGGTATCCTGCCCCATCTGAAGCCAGCCCGACGTTTCTTCAACAGAAATCAGTTCCTGGAGGACTTGCCTGACGTCGACCGGCCATTCTATGAACAGGTGAAGTAACAACAGCAGCAGCTATATAACTAGATACAAATTGTCACGTTAGTACTGATTGAACTTGTCTGTCTGAGTGATGTCCTGTACTGCCTCTTACACCACCCACTCCGTAGCTATCTACACACTGTCTACTCCTTTTCCACAAAGTCATACACCATTTTATTTTAAAGTTCACGTCCAACAGCAGGACTGAATTGACTGTTGGAGCCAGTTGAAGATAAATATAATGTGATGACTACACACCTGGCCTTCTTGCCCAAGGGGATGGTAGATATAATTGATATAAAATTACATGTTTCTATGTAAACCAGTGAGACATTGAGAATTGCCTGTGTGTTGGCCTTTGACCTGTGTGTTGACCTTTATGTTTTACCTTTGATCTGTGTGTTGACCCAGGTGCTGGCTACAGATCTGTTCAGTAACTTCCTGAAGGAGCGGCTCGCAGGGAAACAGGACTGCTGGACTCTGCTGGAGGAACGTCTGCGACCTCACAGCACCTACCTCAGCACCAAGGACCTCACTTCTGACGTGTAGGTCACATGACTTAACAACGCACTTGCAGATGCAGTTTTCATTTATCTCATTTCAGATTAATTAAGCACAAAATTAACACACACACCGCACCGCACCGCACCGCACCGCACCGCACCGCACCGCACCGCACCGCACCGCACCGCACCGCACCGCACCGCACCGCACCGCACCGCACCGCACCGCACCGCACCGCACCGCACCGCACCGCACCGCACCGCACCGCACCGCACCGCACCGCACCGCACCGCACCGCACCGCACCGCACCGCACCGCACCGCACCGCACCGCACCGCACCGCACCGCACCGCACCAGCACCGCACCGCACAGCACAGCACAGCACAGCACAGCACAGCACAGCACAGCACAGCACAGCACAGCACAGCACAGCACACCACGCACACCACGCACACCACGCACACCACGCACACCACGCACACCACGCACACCACGCACCACGCACCACGCACCACGCACCACGCACCACGCACCACGCACCACGCACCACGCACCACGCACCACGCACCACGCACCACGCACCACGCACCACGCACCACGCACCACGCACCACGCACCACGCACCACGCACCACGCACCACGCACCACGCACCACGCACCACACCACACACACACACACCACACCCCACCAAACACACCACGTCCCACCAAACACACCACACCCCACCAAATACACCCCACCAAACACACCACACCACACCACACCACACACACACCACACCACACCACACCACACCACACCACACCACACCACCACCACACCCCACACCACACCACACCACACCACCACACCACACACCACACACCACACCACCCACACCACCCACACCACCCACACCACCCACACCACCCACACACCCACACCAACCCACACACACCCCACACCACCCACACCACCACACCACCACACCACCACACACCACCACACACACCACACACCCACACCACCCACACACCCACACCACCACTACCACACCACCCACACCACACACCACACACCACACACCACACCCACACACCACACACCACACACCACCAACACCACCCACACCACCCACACCACCACACCACCCACACCACCCACACCACCAACACCACCACACACCACACACCACAACACACACCACACACCACACACCACACACCACACACCACACACCACACACCACACACCACACACACACACGCACCACATATCATTACCCAGTTTTATTATATTTGCTGTTTATAATAAAGTGAAGCATTTTCCATTGTTATAAATGTTTCTTGTCCTGTTTCACACTGCGTCTGTCCTCCCAGCACTCACAACACCTTCCATCAACCCATAGTACTTCCCTTTATTCACAAAATATAATTTGTTTTATAAAGGCCAAAAGGTCAAGTGATGATGAAGAGAAATGTGTCGATCTTGTCCATCCCAATGTTGTCCAAGGAACCATCCCAGGAAGTCACTGTTCAGCTTCCTAAGTTTGTGTACGGTCTCGGGCATCACTTCTTTGAGCACTGCATCGATGAGTTCACTCGCCGCATAAAGGTACTGGGCTGAGAGAGGACAGTTGCCGTTTGTCAGTGAGATCATGTAATGGAGCATATCTATTGGCTAAATAATATGTATACATCATCTGTCAGTGAGATCATGTGATGGAGCATATCTATTGGCCAAATAATATGTAGACATCATCTGTCAGTGAGATCATGTGATGGAGCATATCTATTGGGAAAAAATATGGAACTTTATCTGTCATGAGATTTTTGTGATGGAGCATATCTATTGGCCAAATAATATGTAGACATCATCTGTCAGTGAGATCCTGTGATGGAGCATATCTATTGGCTAAATAATATGTAGACATCATCTGTCAGTGAGATCCTGTGATGGAGCATATCTATTGGCTAAATAATATGTAGACATCATCTGTCAGTGAGATCATGTGATGGGGCATATCTATTGGCCAAATAATATTAGACATCATTTTTAAAATCCTGTGATGGAGCATATCTATTGGCTAAATAATATTAGACATCATCTGTCAGTGAGATCCCTGTGATGGAGCATATCTATTGGGAAAAAATATTTGACATCATCTGTCATGGGTCATTTATGAAGATATCTATTGGGGCCCAAAAATATGTGACATCATCTGACAGGGGATCATGTATGGGGTATCTATTGGCCAAATAATATGTAGACATCATCTGTCAGTGAGATCATGTGATGGACATATCTATTTGGGAAATAATATGTAGACATCATCTGTCAGTGAGATCATGTGATGGAGCATATCTATTGGCTAAATAATATGTAGACATCATCTGTCAGTGAGATCCTGTGATGGAGCATATCTATTGGCTAAATAATATGTAGACATCATCTGTCAGTGAGATCATGTGATGGAGCATATCTATTGGCCAAATAATATGTGGACATCATCTGTCAGTGAGATCATGTAATGGAGCATATCTATTGGCCAAATAATATGTAGACATCATCTGTCAGTGAGATCATGTGATGGAGCATATCTATTGGCCAAATAATATGTAGACATCATCTGTCAGTGAGATCATGTGATGGAGCATATCTATTGGCTAAATGATATGTAGACATCATCTGTCAGTGAGATCACGTGATGGAGCATATCTATTGGCTAAATAATATATAGACATCATCTGTCAGTGAGATCATGTGATGGAGCATATCTATTGGCTAAATAATATGTAGACATAATCTGTCAGTGAGATCATGTGATGGAGCATATCTTGGGACCAAATAATATGTAGACATCATCTGTCAGTAAGATCATGTAATGGAGCATATCTATTGGCCAAATAATATGTAGACATCATCTGTCAGTGAGATCATGTGATGGAGCATATCTATTGGCTAAATAATATGTAGACATCATCTGTCAGTGAGATCATGTGATGGAGAATATCTATTGGCCAAATAATATGTAGACATCATCTGAGCATATCTATTGGCTAAATAATATGTAGACATCATCTGTCAGTGAGATCATGTAATGGAGCATATCTATTGGCTAAATAATGTTTAGACATCATATGTCAGTGAGATCCTGTGATGGAGCATATCTATTGGCTAAATAATATGTAGACATCATCTGTCAGTGAGATCATGTAATGGAGCATATCTATTGGCTAAATAATATGTAGACATCATCTGTCAGTGAGATCCTGTGATGGAGCATATCTATTGGCTATATAATATGTAGACATCATCTGTCAGTGAGATCATGTAATGGAGCATATCTATTGGCCAAATAATATGTAGACATCATCTGTCAGTGAGATCATGTGATGGAGCATATCTATTGGCTAAATAATATGTAGACATCATCTGTCAGTGAGATCATGTAATGGAGCATATCTATTGGCTAAATAATATGTAGACATCATCTGTCAGTGAGATCATGTGATGGAGCATATCTATTGGCTAAATAATATGTAGACATCATCTGTCAGTGAGATCATGTGATGGAGCATATCTATTGGCTAAATAATATGTAGACATCATCTGTCAGTGAGATCATGTAATGGAGCATATGTATTGGCTAAATAATATGTAGATATCATCTGTCAGTGAGATCATGTAATGGAGAATATCTATTGGCTAAATAATATGTTGACATCATCTGTCAGTGAGATCATGTAATGGAGCATATCTATTGGCTAAATAATATGTAGACATCATCTGTCAGTGAGATCATGTAATGGAGCACATCTATTGGCTAAATAATATGTAGACATCATCTGTCAGTGAGATCATGTGATGGATCATATCTATTGGCTAAATAATATGTAGACATCATCTGTCAGTGAGATCATGTAATGGAGCATATCTATTGGCCAAATAATATGTAGACATCATCTGTCAGTGAGATCCTGTGATGGAGCATATCTATTGGCCAAATAATATGTAGACATCATCTGTCAAAGGTGGGGAATTTTTGGCCAAATAATATGTAGACATCATCTTCAGTGAGATCATGTGATGGAGCAATCTATTGGCCAAATAATATGTAGACATCATCTGTCAGTGAGATCATGTGATGGAGCATATCTATTGGTAAAAAATATTAGACATCATCGGGCAGTGAGATCCTGTGATGGAGCATATCTATTGGCCAAATAATATGTAGACATCATCTGTCAGTGAGATCATGTGATGGAGCATATCTATTGGCCAAATAATATGTAGACATCATCTGTCAGTGAGATCCTGTGATGGAGCATATCTATTGGCTAAATAATATGTAGACATCATCTGTCAGTGAGATCCTGTGATGGAGCATATCTATTGGCTAAATAATATGTAGACATCATCTGTCAGTGAGATCATGTGATGGAGCATATCTATTGGCCAAATAATATGTAGACATCATCTGTCAGTGAGATCCTGTGATGGAGCATATCTATTGGCTAAATAAATTAAAATATCTGTCAGTGAGATCATGTAATGGAGCATATCTATTGGCTAAATAATATTTGACATCATCTGTCAGTGAGATCCTGTGATGGAGCATATCATTCAAAAATATTTGACATCATCTGTCAGGAGATTTATTTAAAGGAGCAAACTATTGGAAAGAATGTGGACATCATCTGTCATAGATCATTTAAAGGAAATCTTTGGGGGAAAAAATATGTAGACATCATCTGTCAGTGAGATCATTAATGGAGCAAATTTTATTGGCCAAATAATATGTAGACATCATCTGTCAGTGAGATATGGATAAATATCATTCTAAATGATATGTAGAATTTAAACTGTCAGTGAGATCCCTGAAGGAACATTCATTGGCTTAAAAAAGTGAAAAACTGTCAGTGAGACTTGATGGAGCATATCTATTGGGCCCAAAAATAAGTAGACATCATCTGTCATAAGATCAAGGGTGGAGCATATCTATTGGCCCAAAAAATAAGGGGAAAATCATCTGTCATGAAAATCAAATGGAGGAACTATTGGCCAAAAATATGTAGACATCATTTGTCATGAGATCATTAATGGGGCAAAATTTATTTTAAATAATATGTAGACATCATCTGTCAGTGAGATCCTGTGATGGAGCAAAAATTGGGTAAATAATATGTTGACATCATCTGTCAGTGAGATCATTTAAAGGGGAAATCTATTGGCTTAAAAAATGGCATCATCTGTCAAAATGAGATCCTGTGATAATTTTCATTGGGAAAAAAATATAGACATCATCACCCGTAGATCATGGATGGGGCATATTTTGGCCAAAAAAATATATAAATCATCTGTTATGAGATCATGGATGGAGGCAGATATTGGCCAAGTAATATGTAGACATCATCTATCAGTGAGATCATGTGAAAGGAGCATATCTTTTTCCAAAAAAAATGTGACATCATCTGTCAAAGGGGATCATGTGATGGAGGGAACCCCTTTTTCCCAAAAAATATTTGACATCATCTGTCAGGAGATTTTAGGATGGAGCAAATCTTTTGGGTAAAAATAATAGACACCCCTTTCAAGGGGATCTGGATGAGCAATTTTATTTGGGCCCAAAAAATAAGACACCCCCTCAGTGGGTCAAAGGGTGGAGCAACTATTGGCCAAATAATAGGACATCATCTGTCAGTGAGATCATGTAAGGAGCATACCCCCTTGGGAAAAATATGTAGACATCAAACTGTCAGTGAGATCATGTGATGGGGATAATCTTTTGGCTAAATAATATTAAAAAATTATCTGTCATGAGATCAAGGATGGAGCAACCATTTTAAATAATATGGGGAACTATCTGTCAGTGAGATCATTGGGTGGAAACATTGGCTTTAAAAAAAGGAGACATCATCTGTTGTGGGGATCAGGATGGAGCAATCATTGGGTAAATAAAATTTGACATCATCTGTCAGTGAGATCATGTGATGGAAAAATATCTTTGGCCAAAAAAGGGAGGAAACATTTCCCTGAGATCATGTATTAACATATTTTATTGGGGCCCAAAAATATGAGACATCACTGTCATGAGATCATGTAAAAGGGGCAATCTTTGGGCCCAAAAAATATGAGACGTCATCTGTCAGTGGGGATTAAGGGAATGGAGCATACCTTATTTGGGAAAAATATGGGAGACACCCTCTGCCCGGAGATCATGTAATTGGGGCATATCTATTGGGCCAAAATATGTACATCACTGTTTAGTGAGATCATGTAATGGAGCATATTTTTTGGCCAAAAGATATGTGGACATCATTCCCCGAAATAGATCATGTAAAAGGAGGCATTCATTGGCCAAAAATAAGACATCATTGTCAAAGATCATTTATGGACATATCTATTCTAAATGATATGTAGACATCATCTGTCAGTGAGATCACGTGATGGAGCATATCTATTGGCTAAATAATATATAGACATAATCTGTCAGTGAGATCATGTGATGGAGCATATCTATTGGCCAAATAATATGTAGACATCATCTGTCAGTAAGATCATGTGATGGAGCATATCTATTGGCCAAATAATATGTAGACATCATCTGTCAGAAGACTTTATGGGGCCAACATTCCAAATAAATTTGACACCCTCTGTCAGTGAGATCATGTTTTTAAAAGGAAAAAACATAAACTTTTTTTGGCCCCAAAAATATTTTAGACATCATCTGTTTTTTGAGATCATGAAAGGAGCATTCTATTCCAAATAATATTTGACATCACCCGTCAGTAGATCATTTATGGGGAAAATCATTGGCTAAATAATATGTAGACATCATCTGGTTTTTAAAAATTTAGAAACATTTTGGGAAAGGAGCATATCTATTGGCCAAAAATAAAATGGGAGAAATCCCCCTTGGGGCATATTTTATTGGGTAAATAATATGGGGGGGCATCATCTGTCAGTGAGATCATGTAATGGAGCATATCTATTGGCAAATAATTGAGACATCATCTGTCAGTGAGATCCTGTAAAGGAGCAATCTATTGGCTAAATAATATGTAGACATCATCTGTCAGTGAGATCATGTAAAGGACATATCTATTGGCTAAATAATATGTAGACATCATTTTTGGTCAGTATGGAGCATATCTATTGGCTAAATAATATGTAGACATCATCTGTCAGTGAGATCATGTAAAGGAGCATATCTATTGGCCAAAAAAATATGTAGACATCATCTGTCAGTGAGATCCTGTGATGGAGCATATCTATTGGCTAAATAATAAGTAGAATCATCTGTCAGTGAGATCATGTTGGAGCATATCTATTGGCAAAAAAATATGTAGAATCATCCGGGGGGATCCTTTAGGAAAAATATCTATTGGCCAAATTTATGAACTATCTGTTTTTTAGATCATGTGATGGAGGGATATTTATTTGGGTAAATAAATTTGACATCATCTTCAGTGAGATCATGTGATGGAGCATATCTATTGGCCAAATAATATGTAGACATCATCTGTCAGTGAGATCATGTGATGGAGCATATCTATTGGCTAAATAATATTAGAATCATCGGGCAGTGAGATCATGTAAAGGAGCATATCTATTGGCTAAATAATATGTTGACATCATCTGTCAGTGAGATCATGTAATGGAGCATATCTATTGGCCAAATAAAATTTTAGACATCATCTGTCAGTGAGATCACGTGATGGAGCATATCTATTGGCTAAATAATATGTAGACATCATCTGTCAGTGAGATCATGTAATGGAGCAATCTATTGGCTAAATAATATGTAGACATCATCTGTCAGTGAGATCATGTGATGGACATATCTATTGGCCAAATAATATTAGACATCATCTGTTAGTGAGATCCTGTGATGGAGCATTTATTGGCCAAATAATATTAGACATCATCATCAGTGAGATCATGTGATGGAGCATATCTATTGGCCAAATAATATTAGACATCATCTGTTAGTGAGATCATGTAAAGGAGCATTTATTGGCCAAATAATATGTAGGCATCATCTGTCAGTGAGATCATGTGATGGAGCATATCTATTGGCCAAATAATATGTAGACATCATCTGTCAGTGAGATCATGTAATGGAGCATATCTATTGGCCAAATAATATGTAGAATCATCTGTCAGTTCATGTGATGGAGCATATCTATTGGCCAAATAATATGTAGACATCATCTGTCAGTGAGATCATGTAATGGAGCATATCTATTGGCCAAATAATATGTGGACATCATCTGTCAGTGAGATCATGTAATGGAGCATATCTATTGGCCAAATAATATGTAGACATCATCTGTCAGTGAGATCATGTAATGGAGCATATCTATTGGCCAAATGATATGTGGACATCATCTGTCAGTGAGATCATGTAATGGAGCATATCTATTGGCCAAATGATATGTGGGCATCATCTGTCAGTGAGATCAGTAAAGGAGCATATCTATTGGCCAAATAATATTAGACATAAACTGTCAGTGAGATCATGTGATGGAGCATATCTATTGGCCAAATAAAATGTAGACATCATCTGTCAGTAAAATCATGTGATGGAGCATATCTTTGGCCAAATAATATTAGACATCATCGGTAAAAATTTTGATGGAGCATATCTTTGGCCAAATAATATGTAGACATCATCTGTCAGTAAAATCATGTAAAGGAGCATATCTATTGGCCAAATAATATGTAGAATCATCTGTCAGTTCATGTGATGGGGCATATCTATTGGCCAAATAATATGTAGACATCATCTGTCAGTGAGATCATGTAAAGGAGCATATCTATTGGCCAAATAATATTAGACATCATTTTGGTCGTGGGGAAAACATTGGTAAATTGGAGCATATCTATTGGCCAAATAATATGTAGACATCATCTGTCAGTGAGATCATGTAAAGGAGCATATCTATTGGCTAAATAATTGTAGACATCATTGTCAGTGAGATCCTGTGATGGAGCATATCTATTGGCCAAATAATATGTAGAACATTTTTAAAACTTTTAGCATATCTATTGGCTAAATAATATGTAGACATCATCTGTCAGTGAGATCATGTAAAGGAATTTATTGGCCAAATAATTGTAGACATCATCTTCAGTGAGATCCTGTGATGGAGCATATCTATTGGCTAAATAATATTAGACATCATCTGTCAGTGAGATCATGTAAAGGAGCATATCTATTTTAAAAATATGTAGACATCATCTGTCAGTGAGATCATGTGATGGAGCATATCTATTGGCTAAATAATATGTAGACATCATCTGTCAGTGAGATCCTGTGATGGAGCATATCTATTGGCCAAATAATATGTAGACATCATCTGTCAGTGAGATCATGTGATGGAGCATATCTATTGGCAAATAATATGTAGACATCATCTGTCAGTGAGATCATGTAATGGAGCATATCTATTGGCCAAATAATATGTAGACATCATCTGTCAGTGAGATCCTGTGATGGAGCATATCTATTGGCCAAATAATATGTAGACATCATCGGTCAGTGAGATCATGTGATGGAGCATATTATTGGCTAAATAATTGTAGACATCATCTGTCAGTGAGATCCTGTGATTTGGGGCATATCTATTGGCCAAATAATTGTAGACATCATCTGTCAGTGAGATCCTGTGATGGAGCATATCTATTGGCTAAATAATATGTAGACATCATCTGGCAGTGAGATCATGTAAAGGAGCATATCTATTGGCTAAATAATATGTAGACATCATCTGTCAGTGAGATCATGTAAAGGAGCATATCTATTGGCAAAAAAATTGTAGACATCATCTGTCAGTGAGATCCTGTGATGGAGCATATCTATTGGCTAAATAATATATAGACATCATCAGTCAGTGAGATCATGTGATGGAGCATATCTATTGGCCAAATAATATATAGACATCATCTGTTAGTGAGATCATGTGATGGAGCATGTATATTGGCCAAGTAATATGTAGACATCATCTGTCAGTGAGATCATGTGATGGAGCATATCTATTGGCCAAATAATATGTAGACATCATCTGTCAGTGAGATCATGTGATGGAGCATATCTATTGGCCAAATAATATATAAACATCATCTGTCAGTGAGATCACGTGATGGAGCATATCTATTGGCCAAATAATATATAAACATCATCTGTCAGTGAGATCACGTGATGGCAACATATCTATTGGCCAAATAATATGTAAACATCATCTGTCAGTGAGATAACGTGATGGAGCATATCTATTGGCCAAATAATATTTAGATATCATCTGCATTGATAAGTAAAAATGTGGATATTATCTGATTTAGATTTAATAATATGTACAAAATTATTTTTTTGTTAGTAAAGAAAACAGGGGGACAAATTTTTGGTTATGAGAATATTTGTTGGATCATTTGGGGCATTTCATTTGGAAATAATATGTTGACATATCCTGTTAGTAAAATATGTTTTGGGAGCAAAACTATTTGAATTTAAAAATTAAAGACAAAATGTTGGGGTTTTTCCTATTTAGCAATAAAAACAGGGGAATTAAAAGTTTTGGGGTTCTAAAATATTTGTTTAAAAATTTTTTAAATTGTTGGGAAATTTTAATAATATTTGAAATTTTCCTTTGTGAAAAATGTTGGGTTAGCCAATCACTATTTAGAAATTATCCATTTGGAAAAATGTTGGGTTAGCCAATCACTATTTAGAAATTATCCATTTGTGGGAAAAAATGTTGGGTTAGCTAAACACTATTTTGAAATTAAAATTTTTGAATACATGTTGGATTAGTTTAAAAAAATATTTAAAATTATCCATTTGTGAATAATTTGGGTTAGCCAATCACAAATTTTTAAAAATTTTCCCCTTTGTGAATACATGTTGGGGTTAGCTAATCACTATTTAGAAATTATCCATTTGTGAATAATGTTGGGGTTAGCTAATCACTATTTAGAAATTATCCATTTGTGAATAATGTTGGGTTAGCCAATCACTATTTAGAAATTATCCATTTGTGAATATATGTTGGATTAGCTAATCACTATTTAGAAATTATCCATTTGTGAATACATGTTGGGTTAGCTAATCACTATTTAGAAATTATCCATTTGTGAATACATGTTGGGATTAGCTAATCACTATTTAGAAATTATCCATTTGTGAATACATGTTGGGATTAGCTAATCACTATTTAGAAATTATCCATTTGTGAATATATGTTGGGATTAGCTAATCACTATTTAGAAATTATCCATTTGTGAATACATGTTGGGTTAGCTAATCACTATTTAGAAATTATCCATTTGTGAATATATGTTGGGTTAGCTAATCACTATTTAGAAATTATCCATTTGTGAATACATGTTGGGATTAGCTAATCACTATTTAGAAATTATCCATTTGTGAATATATGTTGGGATTAGCTAATCACTATTTAGAAATTATCCATTTGTGAATACATGTTGGGATTAGCTAATCACTATTTAGAAATTATCCATTTGTGAATATATGTTGGATTAGCTAATCACTATTTAGAAATTATCCATTTGTGAATATATGTTGGATTAGCTAATCACCATTTATACATTATCCATTTGTGAATAGATGTTGGATTGTAACATTGTTAGATGTTATTGTGAGATGTGTGAGATGTGTGAGATGTGTGAGATGTGTGAGATGTGTGAGATGTGTGAGATGTGTGAGATGTGTGAGATGTGTGAGATGTGTGAGATGTGTGAGATGTGTGAGATGTGTGAGATGTGTTGATGTTTAGATGAGTGATGTGATGTCTACAGGTGTGTCAGTCTTCAAGCACCCATGCCTCTCTGCTCTATCTCCGAGGAATGATGCTCTCTGCCACTGGGAAGACAATGAAGGCTATTGAGGACTTCCACAACCTCGGAGCCTGTGACAAACGACTCTTCCCAAACCAGTAAGTGTTTCCTAAGTCTGTCATTGCACTGGCTACACTGAGAGGCTCGTAGCTAGCTAATAGCTACCACTATCAGACATTATATGTGATGCTGGTAGCACTACCACTATCAGACATCCTGTGTGATGTTGGTAGCACTACCACTATCATACACGTGTGTGATGTTGGTATCACTACCACTATCATACACGTGTGTGATGTTGGTAGTACTACCACTATCAGACATCCTGTGTGATGTTGGTAGCACTACCACTATCATACACGTGTGTGATGTTGGTAGTACTACCACTATCAGACATCCTGTGTGATGTTGGTAGCACTACCACTATCAGACATCCTGTGTGATGTTGGTAGCACTACCACTATCATACACGTGTGTGATGTTGGTAGCACTATCACTATCAGACATCCTGTGTGATGCTGGTAGCACTACCACTATCAGACATCCTGTGTGATGTTGGTAGCACTACCACTTTCAGACATCCTGTGTGATGTTGGTAGCACTACCACTATCACACACCCTGTGTGATGCTGGTAGCACTACCACTATCATACACATGTGTGATGATGGTAGCACTACCACTATCATACACATGTGTGATGTTGGTAGCACTACCACTATCAGACATCCTGTGTGATGTTGGTAGCACTACCACTATCAGACATCCTGTGTGATGTTGGTGGCACTACCACTATCATACACGTGTGTGATGATGGTAGCACTACCACTATCATACACATGTGTGATGTTGGTAGCACTACCACTATGAGACATCATGCGTGATGTTGGTAGCACTACCACTATCAGACATCCTGTGTGATGTTGGTAGCACTACCACTATGAGACATCATGTGTGATGTTGGTAGCACTACCACTATCAGACATCCTGTGTGATGTTGGTGGCATTACCACTATCAGACATCCTGTGTGATGCTGGTGGCACTACCACTATCATACATCCTGTGTGATGTTGGTAGCATTACCACTATCAGACATCCTGTGTGATGCTGGTGGCACTACCACTATCAGACATCATGTGTGATGCTGGTGGCACTACCACTATCAGACATCATGTGTGATGTTGGTAGCACTACCACTATCATACATCCTGTGTGATGTTGGTAGCACTACCACTATCACACATCATGCGTGATGTTGGTAGCACTACCACTATCAGACATCATGTGTGATGTTGGTAGCATTACCACTACCAGACATCCTATGTGATGCTGGTGGCACTACCACTATCATACATCATGTGTGATGTTGGTGGCACTACCACTATCAGACATCATGTGTGATGTTGGTAGCATTACCACTATCAGACATCTGTGTGATGTTGGTAGCATTACCACTATCAGACATCCTGTGTGATGTTGGTAGCATTACCACTATCAGACATCCTGTGTGATGTTGGTAGCATTACCACTATCAGACATCCTGTGTGATGTTGGTAGCATTACCACTATCAGACATCCTGTGTGATGTTGGTGGCACTACCACTATCAGACATCATGTGTGATGTGCTCATGTTCAGTGAATCAGCATTACAGGTTCTCTCTGTCCTCAATGTGCTTGTCTCCTGTGTTTGTGGTGTGACAGCCATGACAGTGTCATGATGCAGAAACACCTACATCCCACTTCAGAAGGTAAATTAGTTGACAGGAGATCTCAGAATAATGACCTGCATGACCTGTCTCATGATTGGTCCAATGAAACTCTAATTATAATAATTACCCCGTGCTTCTACTAGTAATATCCCTCATGACATCATGCTCTGTCATACTGAACAAAATATCCCTCATGACATCATGCTCTGTCATACTGAACAAAATATCCCTCATGACATCATGCTCTGTCATACTGAACAAAATATCACTAAATCTTAGAAAGCAACTAAATTATTGGCTGTATTTCACATCAGCATTTTGGTAAGAAGATGTGTTAATGATAAATACAAAAAAACTACTTATAAAAACCAGTGGAAATAGGGGCAGACTATGTGACAGAGGGAAAATATGTAAGGGAAGATGGAAGAAGGGGACAAGAAGAGACTAGTGGACACAATAACAACTTACAGCCCAGTGGTGTAAACATTAATGAGCCTCAACCCTGTCTGAAGGCAGGATGGAGGAAGAAACAGATACACAAGATAACATCTTGCTCCATCACACTCTCCCTCACAAACTGTGGTCACTTCCTGCAGACACGTAGTCCACTTGGTGTCAAAAATGACCACACATGAAAAGGATGCGATGCGGTCATCAGAGTTCTACCGCCGGTCAGAGGCATGGCTGGACACATTTGAGGCCCAGTCACATGACCTGCCTGTCGTACTGCAATTGGACAAGCTACAGCACGAAAACATTGGTATGTTGGAGGTGGGGTTTGGTATGTTGGAGATGGGGTTTGGTATGTTGGAGGTGAGGTTTGGTATGTTGGAGGTGCGGTTTGGTATGTTGGAGGTGGGGTTTGGTGTGTTGGAGGTGGGGTTGGGTATGTTGGAGGTGCGGTTTGGTATGTTGGAGGTGGGGTTTGGTGTGTTGGAGGTGGGGTTTGGTATGTTGGAGGTGGGGTTTGGTATGTTGGAGGTGGGGTTTGGTATGTTGGAGGTGCGGTTTGGTATGTTGGAGGTGGGGTTTGGTGTGTTGGAGGTGGGGTTTGGTATGTTGGAGGTGGGGTTTGGTATGTTGGAGGTAGGGTTTGGTATGTTAGAGGTGGGGTTTGGTATGTTGGAGGTGGGGTTTGGTATGTTGGAGGTGCGGTTTGGTATGTTGGAGGTGGGGTTTGGTGTGTTGGAGGTGGGGTTTGGTATGTTGGAGGTGGGGTTTGGTATGTTGGAGGTGCGGTTTGGTATGTTGGAGGTGGGGTTTGGTGTGTTGGAGGTGGGGTTTGGTATGTTGGAGGTGGGGTTTGGTATGTTGGAGGTGGGGTTTGGTATGTTGGAGGTGGGGTTTGGTGTGATGGAGGTGGGGTTTGGTATGTTGGAGGTGGGGTTTGGTGTGTTGGAGGTGGGGTTTGGTGTGTTGGAGGTGGGGTTTGGTATGTTGGAGGTGGGGTTTGGTATGTTGGAGGTGGGGTTTGGTGTGATGGAGGTGGGGTTTGGTATGTTGGAGGTGGGATTTGGTATGTTGGAGGTGGGGTTTGGTATGTTGGAGGTGGGGTTTGGTGTGTTGGAGGTGGGGTTTGGTATGTTGGAGGTGGGGTTTGGTATGTTGGAGGTGGGGTTTGGTATGTTGGAGGTGGGGTTTGGTATGTTGGAGGTGGGGTTTGGTATGTTGGAGGTGGGGTTTGGTATGTTGGAGGTTGGGTTTGGCATGTTGGAGGTGGGGTTTGGCATGTTGGAGGTAGGGGTTGGTATGTTGTAGGTGGGGTTTGGCATGTTGGAGGTTGGGTTTGGTATGTTGGAGGTGGGGTTTGGTATGTTGGAGGTTGGGTTTGGTATGTTGGAGGTTGGGTTTGGCATGTTGGAGGTGGGGTTTGGCATGTTGGAGGTAGGGGTTGGTATGTTGTAGGTGGGGTTTGGCATGTTGGAGGTTGGGTTTGGCATGTTGGAGGTGGGATTTGGTATGTTGGAGGTTGGGTTTGGTATGTTGGAGGTGGGGTTTGGTGTGTTGGAGGTGGGGTTTGGTATGTTGGAGGTGGGGTTTGGTATGTTGGAGGTGGGGTTTGGTATGTTGGAGGTAGGGTTTGGTATGTTGTAGGTGGGGTTTGGCATGTTGGAGGTTGGGTTTGGTATGTTGGAGGTGGGGTTTGGTATGTTGGAGGTGGGGTTTGGTATGTTGGAGGTAGGGTTTGGTATGTTGTAGGTGGGGTTTGGCATGTTGGAGGTTGGGTTTGGTATGTTGGAGGTGGGGTTTGGTATGTTGGAGGTGGGGTTTGGTATGTTCTCACATCTCAGCTGTCAAGTTTGAAATACATCAGTGTTTCAACCACCATTGACACTGGCAATCTTCATCAGGAGCTGAACTGTAGAATGAAGTTTGTTGTCTGCTAGCCACATGAGTCTGTATATCTCTCACCAGTCTCCATGTCTGTGTCCATGTCTGTGTCCATGTCTGTGTCCTTGTCTGTATCCATGTCTGTGTCCATGTCTGTGTCCTTGTCTGTATCCATGTCTGTGACCATGTCTGTGTCCATGTCTGTGTCCATGTCTGTGTCCATGTCTGTGACCATGTCTGTGCCCATGTCTGTATCCATGTCTGTGTCCATGTCTGTGTTAATGTATGTGTCCATGTCTCTGTCCATGTATGTGTCCATGTTTGTGTCCATGTCTGTGTCCATGTCTGTGTTAATGTCTGTGTCCATGTCTGTGTTAATGTATGTGTCCATGTCTCTGTCCATGTATGTGTCCATGTTTGTGTCCATGTCTGTGTCCATGTCTGTGTTAATGTCTGTGTCCATGTCTGTGTTAATGTATGTGTCCATGTCTCTGTCCATGTATGTGTCCATGTTTGTGTCCATGTCTTTGTCAATGTCTGTGTCCATGTATGTGTCCATGTCTGTGTCCATGTCTTTGTCCATGCATGTGTCCATGTCTGTGTTCATGTCTATGTCCATGTCTGTGTCCATGTCTATCTCCATGTCTATCTCCATGTCTTTGTCCATGTCTGTGTCCATGTCTGTGTCCATGTCTGTGTTCATGTCTGTGACAATGTCTGTGTCCATGTCTGTGTCCGTGTCTGTGCCCATGTCTGTGTTCATGTCTGTGTCCATGTCTGTGTTAATGTATGTGTCCATGTCTGTGTCCATGTCTGTGACAATGTCTCTGTCCATGACTGTGTCCATGTCTGTGTCCATGTCTGTGTCCATGTCTGTGTCCTTGTCTGTGTCCATGTCTGTGTCTATGTCTGTGTCCATGTCTGTGTCCATGACCTTGTCTATGTGCATGTCTGTGTCCATGTCTGTGTCCATGTCTTTGTCCATGTCTGTGTCCATGTCTTTGTCCATGTCTGTGTCCACATCTGTGTCCATGTCTATATCCTTGTCTGTTTCCATATCTGTGTCCATGTCTGTGTCCATGTCTATATCCTTGTCTGTGTCCATGTCTGTGTCCCTGTCTGTGTCCATATCTGTGTCCATGTCTGTGTCCCTGTCTGTGTCCATGTCTGTGTCCATGTCTGTGTTCATGTCTGTGTCCACATGGGATCACTGCACTCTCTCGCCAGCAGAGGAATAACTGGTGTTCACAAATTATATTTCTGATGAAGATTGTTGATAGTAGTTGAAATGGTGATATTGATATTAAATCATATGCGATACCTAAAGAAAAGTAAGTAATGTTTAACATGTCCTATGAAATATGTCCAATGTGTTCAGCATTTTTTACATTAATAAAAGATGTGCACATGTAATATTGGTAACGTAGAAGCCAGATTGGAGAAGTCACAACCTGGCTGCCTATAGAGACTTATCACTTGTCACAACCTGACTGTCTAGAGAGACTGTCACTTGTCATAACTTGACTGTCTAGAGAGACTGTCACTTGTCATAATCTGACTGTCTAGCGAGAGACTGTCACTTGTCCTCCAGACTTGGCCAACTTCACAGACCTGCTGCAGTTTCTGGAGATTGTCAGTGATGTTGACGTCATCCAACGACTCTTCCTCGTCCTCACTCGTGGCACAGGGCAAGGTAGGTAAGTGGTCATTGGTGGAGGCTCAGGGCAAGGTAGGTGAGTGGTCATTGGTGGAGGCAGAGGGCAATGTAGGTGAGTGGTCATTGGTGGAGGCTCAGGGCAAGGTAGGCGAGTGGTCATTGGTGGAGGCAGAGGGCAAGGTAGGTGAGTGGTCATTGGTGGAGGCTCAGGGCAAGGTAGGCGAGTGGTCATTGGTGGAGGCAGAGGGCAAGGTAGGCGAGTGGTCATTGGTGGAGGCAGAGGGCAAGGTAGGTGAGTGGTCATTGGTGGAGGCTCAGGGCAAGGTAGGTGAGTGGTCATTGGTGGAGGCACAGGGCAAGGTAGGTGAGTGGTCATTTGTGGAGGCTCAGGGCAAGGTAGGTGAGTGGTCATTTGTGGAGGCTCAGGGCAAGGTAGGTGAGTGGTCATTGGTGGAGGCTCAGGGCAAGGTAGGTGAGTGGTCATTGGTGGAGGCTCAGGGCAAGGTAGGTGAGTGGTCATTGGTGGAGGCTCAGGGCAAGGTAGGTGAGTGGTCATTGGTGGAGGCTCAGGGCAAGGTATGTGAGTGGTTATTGGTGGAGGCTCAGGGCAAGGTAGGTGAGTGGTCATTGGTGGAGGCTCAGGGCAAGGTAGGTGAGTGGTCATTGGTGGAGGCTCAGGGCAAGGTAGGTGAGTGGTCATTGGTGGAGGCTCAGGGCAAGGTAGGTAAGTGGCCTTTGGTGGAGGCACAGGGCAAGTCAGATGAGTGGTCATTGCTGGAGGCTCAGGGCAATGTAGGTGAGTGGTCATTGGTGGAGGCTCAGGGCAAGGTAGGTGAGTGGTCATTGGTGGAGGCTCAGGGCAAGGTAGGTGAGTGGTCATTGGTGGAGGCTCAGGGCAAGGTAGGTGAGTGGTCATTGGTGGAGGCTCAGGGCAAGGTAGGTGAGTGGTCATTGGTGGAGGCTCAGGGCAAGGTAGGTGAGTGGTCATTGGTGGAGGTACAGGGCAAGGTAGGTGAGTGGTCATTTGTGGAGGCTCAGGGCAAAGTAGGTGAGTGGTCATTGGTGGAGGCTCAGGGCAAGGTAGGTGAGTGGTCATTGGTGGAGGTACAGGGCAAGGTAGGTGAGTGGTCATTTGTGGAGGCTCAGGGCAAGGTAGGTGAGTGGTCATTGGTGGAGGCTCAGGGCAAGGTAGGTGAGTGGTCATTGGTGGAGGTACAGGGCAAGTTAGGTGAGTGGTCATTGGTGGAGGCTCAGGGCAAAGTAGGTGAGTGGTCATTGGTGGAGGCCTAGGACAAGGTAGGTGAGTGGTCATTGGTGGAGGTACAGGGCAAGTTAGGTGAGTGGTCATTGGTGGAGGCTCAGGGCAAGGTAGGTGAGTGGTCATTGGTGGAGGCACAGGGTAAGGTAGGTGAGTGGTAATTGGTGGAGGCACAGGGCAAGGTAGGCGAGTGGTCATTGGTGGAGGCACAGGGCAAGGTAGGTGAGTGGTCATTGGTGGAGGCACAGGGCAAGGTAGGTGAGTGGTAATTGGTGGAGGCACAGGGCAAGGTAGGTGAGTGGTCATTGGTGGAGGCACAGGGCAACGTAGGTGAGTGGTCATTGGTGGAGGCACAGGGCAAGGTAGGTGAGTGGTAATTGGTGGAGGCACAGGGCAAGGTAGGCGAGTGGTCATTGGTGGAGGCACAGGGCAACGTAGGTGAGTGGTCATTGGTGGAGGCACAGGGCAAGGTAGGCGAGTGGTCATTGGTGGAGGCACAGGGCAACGTAGGTGAGTGGTCATTGGTGGAGGCACAGGGCAAGGTAGGTGAGTGGTCATTGGTGGAGGCACAGGGCAACGTAGGTGAGTGGTCATTGGTGGAGGCACAGGGCAACGTAGGTGAGTGGTCATTGGTGGAGGCACAGGGCAAGGTAGGTGAGTGGTAATTGGTGGAGGCACAGGGCAAGGTAGGCGAGTGGTCATTGATGGAGGCACAGGGCAACGTAGGTGAGTGGTAATTGGTGGAGGCACAGGGCAAGGTAGGCGAGTGGTCATTGGTGGAGGCACAGGGCAACGTAGGTGAGTGGTCATTGGTGGAGGCACAGGGCAAGGTAGGCGAGTGGTCATTGGTGGAGGCACAGGGCAACGTAGGTGAGTGGTCATTGGTGGAGGCACAGGGCAACGTAGGTGAGTGGTCATTGGTGGAGGCACAGGGCACTCCACACAATGTACAACTTGTGTACATATGTACAATATGCTATATCCACAATGTATTATTTACAATATTGTTGAATTGTTTAGATTATTTGTACATTTTGTTTTGTGGTAAAAATAAAAGCTGTCTGAATCTTGAACCTGTTAAATCCATCAGTTTTAATTTGTTTTGACTTAGATAAAACAACAACAACAATAGCTCCCTGGCATATCAATCAATCGGAAGACAACTGGAATAGTTTTTGACTCTGAGATCAATTAACCATTCATAAACACTGTCAGTTGTGGAGTATAAATCATGTGACATGACTTGGCTGGTGACATGGTGTCTCCCTGGGATGACGTTGGTCCCTGTCTCTCCTTCAGCCCTCCATCCTGGCACCTTTGATGACTTCCTGCGCAGTTGGAAGAAGGTGGAGCTGGCGTCACAGGACACAGTCTTGAGTGACCAGTGTCTGGACACAGATGAGAGCATATTGAAACTGTCTCAGGCCGTCAAGTCTGATCTTGGCTTTGGCTGCATTGGGCTCACTCACAAGAGGTTGGTTCACAGAGAGACAGCTGAACCTCACTTTACATACATCTTGAAAATACAGCCACCTCACAGTTAAGGTCACCCTAGGATTGACCCAGATATGTTCCATATATGATCAAGTATCGGAATTGAGTCACCTCAGTAATCAGGTCACCTTTGCTCAGCTCCACCTCCACGGGTGTCCTTAAATTAATGGTGAGGTCATGTTGTGTAAATGTACTAATACAGACAATCTGCAGTCATTCTCGGTAAGTGTTGTGGCAATAAAGGTTCTCTAATAGGTTCATAAACCTCGAACAAATGTCGTGTTTTTTATTGTTTCAAACCACAACCAAACGCCACCAATATGGGCAATCCAGAATGGCACCAAAAATTACACAAATTGCCACAACCATTGTTAATCAAATTTGAACACTTTCATGGATGTTTCAGCTAACATGACATGGTTCCTAAAAGTGATGACTCACAATGCTGCCTGGTTCCCCAATGGCATCAATTTGCATTAGTACCTGTTTCACTGTATTGGTGATGCTTGGTGGAGCCATTGTATCAATTTATTTTCCTCACAGGATGTGACGATGTCAGGTAGTACATATGCCACATGTTCTTCCGGACTAACAACTTATGCTGTCTACCTTAATTGGCCAAAATTCTATCACAATAAATAGTTTTGTTAATGTAAAAATTCACCGATCTCTTGTCTGCACTTGAAGGCTGATCTACCTAAGTGAGAATCTAGGGAAGTTTGAGGAGATCATTAAGCTGCAAGACATTGCACACCTGGAGAAGATGCAAAAGAAGCAGTTCTTGTTTCGCACTGAAGCTCTTAGAATCTGGCCAAAAGGTAGGTATCATTCATTAATATTGAACTAGAGGCGGTTTTTCACCTTGTCCGCGTTAGTAAGTTTGTGAGACAGTAGTTGTCAGGTGAATGGTGTCATCCCTGTCTCTGTCCCCAGACACCTCACTTAGTCATTCTGTCAGAATCTGTGACACTTGGCACTTTAAAGTGATACTGTCTATTTCTGTACCCAGCACTAGCCATTGTCGTACTGGTAATTATTAGCAGGATGTTGGCTAGATTGGCTACAATGGCAACATTGCATCCAATAAATGGTTTCAGTGGTTGTAATCCTAGGGTGATATTTATGTGACTATGCATGATGTAATTGATTATTTTGTGCACATGATACTAAAACTGTTATTAAGATGACAACTGTTTGGTCGTATTAATGAGGTGCTACTGAAGAGAGGTGTACATTGCAGACAAGAGACTGAAGCCATTCGTTGCGGATCTCAAGGAGTCACGTGACACCATGTATCTACTCATTACTGAAATGTGGTCTGGAGTTATCCTTGCTGACGTTTTGTGTGAACCAATCATTTGCAACCAGGTGGCTCTGAATGTGCTCTTAATCGACGCTGTACTGCGGTGGTAAGTAAACGACCCTACACTATAGTTACACATCTGTCACTTGTTTTAGTTCGAAATGTATCATTTGTATGTGAAATTCTGTATGAATTTCTACAAATTAGTGACAGTGATAAAATGTAGCCATCAACCTGACTATGGAATATGTCTATGTCAAATAAAACCTGCACAGTTTTTACAGGAAATTACCAATTGTTGCTCACTGTATAAAAAGCTGTGAGTTATTTCTGGGAACACCATACATCAAATTTAAATAATGGATTTATTAAAGTATTTTATTATAAAAAATATTTCAAACAAATCCATATTAAAAGGCAAATACCATAAAAACTAGTAAAAAATTATATGATTTGAATCAAAAATAAAAGTGTCACATTTTTCAATTCCATTGTATTGTGAAACTGGGGACGTGTTGTTCCAGTTGGCTGGGAGATGGTTGGTGTTAATAACTAGGGACGTGTTGTTCCAATTGGCTGTGAGATGGTTGGTGTTAATAACTAGGGACGTGTTGTTCCCAGTTGGCTGGGAGATGGTTGGTGTTAATAACTAGGGACGTGATGTTCCCAATTGGCTGGGAGATGGTTGGTGTTAATAACTAGGGACGTGTTGTTCCAGTTGGCTGTGAGACGGTTGGTGTTAATAACTAGGGACGTGTTGTTCCCAGTTGGCTGGGAGACGGTTGGTGTTAATAACTAGGGACGTGTTGTTCCCAGTTGGCTGGGAGACGGTTGGTGTTAATAACTAGGGACGTGTTGTTCCCAGTTGGCTGGGAGACGGTTGGTGTTAATAACTAGGGACGTGTTGTTCCCAGTTGGCTGGGAGACGGTTGGTGTTAATAACTAGGGATGTGTTGTTCCCAGTTGGCAGGGAGATGGTTGGTGTTAATAACTAGGGATGTGTTGTTCCAGTTGGCTGTGAGACGGTTGGTGTTAATAACTAGGGACGTGTTGTTCCCAGTTGGCTGGGAGACGGTTGGTGTTAATAACTAGGGACGTGTTGTTCCCAGTTGGCTGGGAGATGGTTGGTGTTAATAACTAGGGACGTGTTGTTCCCAGTTGGCTGGGAGACGGTTGGTGTTAATAACTAGGGACGTGTTGTTCCCAGTTGGCTGGAGAGGTTGGTGTTAATAACTAGGGATGTGTTGTTCCCAGTTGGCTGGGAGATGGTTGGTGTTAATAACTAGGGACGTGTTGTTCCAGTTGGCTGGGAGATGGTTGGTGTTAATAACTAGGGACGTGTTGTTCCAGTTGGCTGGGAGACGGTTGGTGTTAATAACTAGGGACGTGTTGTTCCCAGTTGGCTGTGAGATGGTTGGTGTTAATAACTAGGGACGTGTTGTTCCCAGTTGGCTGGGAGACGGTTGGTGTTAATAACTAGGGACGTGTTGTTCCCAGTTGGCTGGGAGACGGTTGGTGTTAATAACTAGGGACGTGTTGTTCCCAGTTGGCTGGGAGACGGTTGGTGTTAATAACTAGGGACGTGTTGTTCCCAGTTGGCTGTGAGATGGTTGGTGTTAATAACTAGGGACGTGTTGTTCCCAGTTGGCTGGGAGACGGTTGGTGTTAATAACTAGGGACGTGTTGTTCCCAGTTGGCTGGGAGATGGTTGGTGTTAATAACTAGGGACGTGTTGTTCCCAGTTGGCTGGGAGATGGTTGGTGTTAATAACTAGGGACGTGTTGTTCCAGTTGGCTGGGAGATGGTTGGTGTTAATAACTAGGGACGTGTTGTTCCAGTTGGCTGGGAGATGGTTGGTGTTAATAACTAGGGACGTGTTGTTCCCAGTTGGCTGGGAGATGGTTGGTGTTAATAACTAGGGATGTGTTGTTCCAGTTGGCTGTGAGATGGTTGGTGTTAATAACTAGGGATGTGTTGTTCCAGTTGGCTGGGAGACGGTTGGTGTTAATAACTAGGGATGTGTTGTTCCCAGTTGGCTGGAGACGGTTGGTGTTAATAACTAGGGACGTGTTGTTCCAGTTGGCTGTGAGATGGTTGGTGTTAATAACTAGGGACGTGTTGTTCCAGTTGGCTGGGAGATGGTTGGTGTTAATAACTAGGGACGTGTTGTTCCCAGTTGGCTGGGAGATGGTTGGTGTTAATAACTAGGGACGTGTTGTTCCAGTTGGCTGGAGATGGTTGGTGTTAATAACTAGGGACGTGTTGTTCCAGTTGGCTGGGAGATGGTTGGTGTTAATAACTAGGGACGTGTTGTTCCCAGTTGGCTGGGAGACGGTTGGTGTTAATAACTAGGGACGTGTTGTTCCCAGTTGGCAGGGAGATGGTTGGTGTTAATAACTAGGGACGTGTTGTTCCAGTTGGCTGGGAGACGGTTGGTGTTAATAACTAGGGATGTGTTGTTCCAGTTGGCTGTGAGATGGTTGGTGTTAATAACTAGGGATGTGTTGTTCCAGTTGGCTGGGAGACGGTTGGTGTTAATAACTAGGGACGTGTTGTTCCAGTTGGCTGGAGACGGTTGGTGTTAATAACTAGGGACGTGTTGTTCCCAGTTGGCTGGGAGACGGTTGGTGTTAATAACTAGGGACGTGTTGTTCCCAGTTGGCTGGGAGACGGTTGGTGTTAATAACTAGGGACGTGTTGTTCCCAGTTGGCTGGGAGAGGTTGGTGTTAATAACTAGGGATGTGTTGTTCCCAGTTGGCTGGAGACGGTTGGTGTTAATAACTAGGGACGTGTTGTTCCCAGTTGGCTGGGAGACGGTTGGTGTTAATAACTAGGGACGTGTTGTTCCCAGTTGGCTGGGAGACGGTTGGTGTTAATAACTAGGGACGTGTTGTTCCCAGTTGGCTGGGAGATGGTTGGTGTTAATAACTAGGGACGTGTTGTTCCAGTTGGCTGGGAGACGGTTGGTGTTAATAACTAGGGATGTGTTGTTCCCAGTTGGCAGGGAGATGGTTGGTGTTAATAACTAGGGACGTGTTGTTCCAGTTGGCTGGGAGATGGTTGGTGTTAATAACTAGGGACGTGTTGTTCCCAGTTGGCAGGGAGAGGTTGGTGTTAATAACTAGGGACGTGTTGTTCCCAGTTGGCTGGGAGATGGTTGGTGTTAATAACTAGGGACGTGTTGTTCCCAAGTTGGCTGGGAGATCGGTTGGTGTTAATAACTAGGGACGTGTTGTTCCCAGTTGGCAGGGAGATGGTTGGTGTTAATAACTAGGGACGTGTTGTTCCCAGTTGGCTGGGAGACGGTTGGTGTTAATAACTAGGGACGTGTTGTTCCCAGTTGGCTGGGAGACGGTTGGTGTTAATAACTAGGGACGTGTTGTTCCCAGTTGGCAGGGAGATGGTTGGTGTTAATAACTAGGGACGTGTTGTTCCCAGTTGGCTGGGAGATGGTTGGTGTTAATAACTAGGGACGTGTTGTTCCAGTTGGCAGGGAGATGGTTGGTGTTAATAACTAGGGACGTGTTGTTCCCAGTTGGCTGGGAGATGGTTGGTGTTAATAACTAGGGACGTGTTGTTCCCAGTTGGCAGGGAGATGGTTGGTGTTAATAACTAGGGACGTGTTGTTCCCAGTTGGCAGGGAGACGGTTGGTGTTAATAACTAGGGACGTGTTGTTCCAGTTGGCTGGGAGATGGTTGGTGTTAATAACTAGGGACGTGTTGTTCCAGTTGGCTGGGAGATGGTTGGTGTTAATAACTAGGGATGTGTTGTTCCCCGTTGGCAGGGAGACGGTTGGTGTTAATAACTAGGGACGTGTTGTTCCCAGTTGGCTGGGAGACGGTTGGTGTTAATAACTAGGGACGTGTTGTTCCCAGTTGGCTGGGAGACGGTTGGTGTTAATAACTAGGGATGTGTTGTTCCCAGTTGGCAGGGAGACTTCATTTTCCATGACTGCCCAGACGAGGGTGCCCTTGCTCCCCTCTGTCAGTTCACACAAAGGAAGACAGAAGGGAACTACCTTCTACCTCCACTCACAAAAGAGTTCCTAGTGCACCGACTTGACCCTAACTATGGGTTGTCACAAAGGGTGGCGGTGGAGACTCTGTTGTACATACCTGCCAGTAGGTGGCTCTTTCACATGCTCATAAACTTGATTCCGAATTGAGATCTAACTAGATAAAATATGGTATTACCTCATCTGTTCATAATTGGAAAACTTGTCTGTGTATAATTATAAAGGTACATTTTATTTCGGAATTGCTGAAAAGTAAAAGTATGCTGACATGCAGCCACACACTAACTCACAAGCCTTTCTAAACATGCACGCACACCCTATAAAATAATTGAAGGATATCAATTAGGTCAAACAGCACCTAGTTTGATATACGGCATGTAGTAGCCTATTGTGAATCTCCACTGATGTTTTGCACTGATTGACAGAGTGTAGCAGTGAGGTGCAGGACGAGTGGGGTGCCATGCTGTGGTGTGGTCTGGGAGACGGCCGCGTGAGGGTGTTCAGTCTAGACACCCTCAGGGTGGATGAAGTCTATGTGCGTGCCAAGGACCGTGTGGTATGTACAAGTCCAGCACACATTACCACTTACATTACATTGATTACAATTACATTTAAGGAACATCAGTTTTGGGCCCCAAAATGGCATAATATGACTGGCTGTCACCACAGCTGGGAAATTGATTGATGAACTGGTGGGGGGTTGGCCTGTATGCACACGGGGGATTGGTCTCCAAATACATGGGATATTGACCTTGAAACAGTAAAATTGGAGACAAGCTCAAATATTGGTGTAAGATTGGTCCAGAATAGATGGGAGATTGATCCAGAACAGATGGGGGATTGGTCCAGAACGGATGGGAGATTGGTCCAGAACAGATGGGAGATTGATCCAGAACAGTTGGGTGATTGGTCCAGAACATATGGGAGTTTGATCCAGAACATATGGGAGATTGGTCCAGAACAGATGGGAGATTGGTCCAAAACAGATGGTGATTGATCCAGAACAGATGGGAGATTGGTCAGAACAGATGGGAGATTGGTCAGAACAGATGGAGATTGATCCAGAACAGATGGGAGATTGGTCCAGAACAGGTTGGGAGATTGGTCCAGAACAGATGGGAGATTGGTCCAGAACAGATGGGAGATTGGTCCAGAACAGATGGGAGATTGGTCCAGAACTGATGGGAGATTGGTCCAGAACAGTTGGGAGATTGGTCCAGAACAGATGGGAGGTTGATCCAGAACAGATGGGAGATTGGTCCAGAACTGATGGGAGATTGTCCAGAACAGATGGGGATTGATCCAGAACAGATGGGGATTGATCCAGAACAGATGGGGATTGATCCAGAACGATGGGGATTGTCCAGAACAGATGGGAGATTGTCCAGAACAGATGGGGATTGTCCAGAACAGATGGGAGATTGATCCAGAACAGATGGGAGATTGATCCAGAACAGATGGGGATTGTTCCAGAACAGATGGGAGATTGGTCCAGAACAGATGGGGATTGATCCAGAACAGATGGGGATTGATCCAGAACAGATGGGGATTGATCCAGAACAGATGGGGATTGGTCCAGAACAGATGGGGATTGATCCAGAACAGATGGGAGATTGTCCAGAACAGATGGGGATTGTTCCAGAACAGATGGGGATTGATCCAGAACAGATGGGAGATTGGTCCAGAACAGATGGGGATTGATCCAGAACAGATGGGAGATTGGTCCAGAACAGATGGGGATTGATCCAGAACAGATGGGGATTGTTCCAGAACAGATGGGGATTGATCCAGAACAGATGGGGATTGTTCCAGAACAGATGGGGATTGATCCAGAACAGATGGGGATTGTTCCAGAACAGATGGGGATTGATCCAGAACAGATGGGGATTGTCCAGAACAGATGGGGATTGTCCAGAACAGATGGGGATTGATCCAGAACAGATGGGGATTGATCCAGAACAGATGGGGATTGATCCAGAACAGATGGGGATTGATCCAGAACAGATGGGGATTGATCCAGAACAGATGGGGATTGATCCAGAACAGATGGGGATTGTTCCAGAACAGATGGGAGATTGGTCCAGAACAGATGGGGATTGTTCCAGAACAGATGGGGATTGATCCAGAACAGATGGGAGATTGGTCCAGAACAGATGGGGATTGATCCAGAACAGATGGGAGATTGGTCCAGAACAGACGGGAGATTGGTCCAGAACAGATGGGAGATTGGTCCAGAACAGATGGGAGATTGATCCAGAACAGACGGGAGATTGGTCCAGAACAGATGGGGATTGATCCAGAACAGATGGGATATTGGTCCAGAACATATAGGAGATTGGTCCAGAACAGACGGGAGATTGGTCCAGAACAGATGGGGATTGATTTAGAACAGATGGGGATTGTTCCAGAACAGATGGGAGGTTGGTCCAGAACAGATGGGAGATTGGTCCAGAACAGATGGGAGATTGGTCCAGAACAGATGGGAGATTGGTCCAGAACAGATGAGAGATTGGTCCAGAACAGATGGGATTGTTCCAGAACAGATGGGAGATTGGTCCAGAACAGATGGGAGATTGATCCAGAACAGATGGGGATTGATCCAGAACAGATGGGAGATTGGTCCTGAACAGATGGGAGATTGGTCCAGAACAGATGGGAGATTGGTCCAGAACAGATGGGAGATTGATCCAGAACAGATGGGAGATTGGTCCAGAACAGATGGGGATTGATCCAGAACAGATGGGAGATTGGTCCAGAACAGATGGGAGATTGATCCAGAACAGATGGGAGATTGGTCCAGAACAGATGGGAGATTGGTCCAGAACAGATGGGAGATTGGTCCAGAACAGATGGGAGATTGGTCCAGAACAGATGGGAGATTGGTCCAGAACAGATGGGGATTGGTCCAGAACAGATGGGAGATTGGTCCAGAACAGATGGGAGATTGGTCCAGAACAGATGGGAGATTGGTCCAGAACAGATGGGAGATTGGTCCAGAACAGATGGGAGATTGATCCAGAACAGATGGGAGATTGGTCCAGAACAGATGGGAGATTGGTCCAGAACAGATGGGGATTGATCCAGAACAGATGGGAGATTGGTCCAGAACAGATGGGGATTGATCCAGAACAGATGGAGATTGGTCCAGAACAGATGGGGATTGATCCAGAACAGATGGGAGATTGGTCCAGAACAGATGGGGATTGATCCAGAACAGATGGGAGATTGGTCCAGAACAGATGGGGATTGATCCAGAACAGATGGGGATTGATCCAGAACAGATGGGGATTGATCCAGAACAGATGAGAGATTGGTCCAGAACAGATGGGGATTGAACCAGAACAGATGGGAGATTGGTCCAGAACAGATGGGGATTGGTCCAGAACAGATGGGGATTGATCCAGAACAGATTGGAGATTGGTCCAGAACAGTTGGGAGATTGGTCCCGAACAGATTGGAGATTGATCCAGAACAGATGGGAGATTGGTCCAGAACTGATGGGAGATTGGTCCAGAACAGATGGGAGATTGGTCTAGAACAGTTGGGAGATTCGTCCAGAACTGATGGGAGATTGGTCCAGAACAGTTGGGAGATTGGTCCAGAACAGATGGGAGGTTGATCCAGAACAGATGGGAGATTGGTCCAGAACTGATGGGAGATTGGTCCAGAACAGATGGGGATTGATCCAGAACAGATTGGAGATTGGTCCAGAACAGTTGGGAAATTGGTCCAGAACAGATGGGAGATTGGTCCAGAACAGATGGGGATTGATCCTGAACTGATGGGAGATTGGTCCAGAACAGATGGGAGCTTGGTCCAGAACAGATGGGAGATTGATACAGAACTGATGGGAGATTGGTTCAGAACAGTTGTGAGATTGGTTCAGAACAGATGGGAGATTGATCCAGAACAGATGGGAGATTGGTCCAGAACTGATGGGAGATTGGTCCAGAACAGATGGGAGATTGGTCCAGAACAGATGGGAGATTGGTCTAGAACAGATGGGAGATTGGTCCAGAACAGATGGGAGATTGGTCCAGAACAGATGGGAGATTGGTCCAGAACAGATGGGGATTGATCCAGTTGAGCTACCAATGTCCTGAAGCTGTTGGAGAAGTCTGACAGATCACTTGACACTTCATCAAAGAGTCTGGTGTTGTTTGAGCTGTCATGTATTGACTGCTGCAGGTGAGTCTGCTCCTCGTGGGAGAGACACAGGTGTGGGCGGCATCGTTTGACACCTGCATCTATGTCATTGACATTGACACTCGCACCTGTAACCAGGCCCTGGTACAACACACCGACATGGTCAGTGACCTCACCCAGTCGGATGACCTCAGGTGTGTCACGTTTGATCTAGTAGTGTTAACTTTTCACTGAACATTTTCGTGCACTTCGTCTCACGTCTGGTATAAGTTGACTGATGGCCTCTGAGGGGTCACATGTTGAACTTAAGGAGTTACAGGAGTTGGGTGCTCGGACATAACTATATGGTCTCAGGTTAATGAGGGATAAAACTACAGGGATATGTTATTCAACTTGGTTACCAATCAGTACTGTAAGGGAATGAGTTATCTAATGTCTTATAGTGACCTTTTCAGTTCTTATTATATTATAATATATATATATATATATATATATATATATTATATATTATATATTATATATAATATTATATATGTAATATTTATTATAATATATATATATATATATATATATATATATTTATATTATATATTATATATATAATATGTATATATTATATATATGTTTATATATATGTTATATATATATATATATATATATTATATATATATATATATATATATATATATATATATATATACATATAAATATATATATTATAATATAATAAGAATTGAAAAGGTCACTCTAGATGTAATAACTTATTTAGTTTCTTTGCAGTTGAATATATATATATATATATATATATATATATATATATATATATATATATATATATATATATATAAACACTTGTTTTCATGTTTTAGCTATCATGTTGATTTCATGATTTTTTCAACAAAATATTTGAGCACCCTATATATATATATATATATATATATATATATATATATATATATATATATATATATATATATATATATATATACATGTATGTATATATATGTATAATATATATGTATAATATATATATATATATATATATATATATATATATATATATATATATATATATATATATATATATTAGGTGCAATATTTTGATATTGAACAAATGGATAAGTTCATAAATGTTATCACTATGCAATAAACTTTGGGTGTGTTAAGGTCTTTTCTGAAATTGTAACACAGTTGTTTTCTCAGCCAACCTCATCTTTTAGTTACATTATTATATTATATATATATATATATATATATATATATATATATATATATATATATATATATATAGGGTGAACTTGTCCATTTGACAGTCACACAATGCATGTGTTCAATAGTGAACCTATAAAAGTTTTATCCTATGAAAGTTTTGGTTGATTTGGACTCAGGGCCTAGAACAAATTCAACTTGACTGCCAAAACGGCTACTTTGAGCAACTCTGGTAATTTGCATCAATCCAAGATGGTCAGATCTTAAAAAATACTTTAGAACCACTTGTATTAGAATTATGTGTAGTAATGTACCTCTTTTTAGGGCTATTAGGGTAAGTAAAATCCATTTCTGATGTTAAATGTATCATGATCCTTACTCCCGTGTACCATGACCCTTACTCCCGTGTACTGTGACCCTTACTCCCATGTACCATGACCCTTACTCCTGTGTACCATGACCCGTACTCCCATGTACCGTGACCCTTACTCCCGTGTATCATGACCCTTACTCCTGTGTACCATGACCCTTATCCCCTTGTACCATGACCCTTACTCCGTGTACCATGACCCTTACTCCCGTGTACCATGACCCTTACTCCTGTGTACTATGACCCTTTGTACCATGACAGTCACCCATGTGTACCAGGAACCAAAGAGGATGGACAGAGAAAAATTCAATTTAAAGTGTAATATTGTCGAAGACTGAAATAAATTGATCCTTTACATTGTACACAAGAAGACAGTATTTGCAGTGTTGTTTCTGTTCATACAGGGTGTTTTCTTCAAGTGTTAATGGACAAATTATAGAGTGGAACACACAAACCCTGCAGTGTCGGCGGCAGCTGGTGCTGTCTGGTGTCGACTCACTCAAGTACATCAGGACATGGCAGGAACTTCTGTGGTGTGGTGAGGCACACGCTCCTGTCTTTCACTCATTCTTTTTCTTTCACTCATTCTTTTTATTTCACTCATTATTTGTCTTTCACTCATTCTTTTTCTTTCACTCATTCTTTTTCTTTCATTCATTATTTGTCTTTCACTCATTCTTTTTCTTTCACTCATTCTTTTTCTTTCACTCATTCTTTTTCTTTCACTCATTATTTGTCTTTCACTCATTCTTTTTCTTTCACTCATTCTTTTTCTTTCACTCATTCTTTTTCTTTCACTCATTATTTGTCTTTCACTCATTCTTTTTCTTTCACTCATTCTTTTTCTTTCATTCATTATTTGTCTTTCACTCATTCTTTTTCTTTCACTCATTCTTTTTCTTTCACTCATTATTTTCTTTCAATCATTCTTTTTCTTTCACTCATTCTTTTGTATTTCACTAATTATTTTGTGCTTCACTCATTCTGTTGTCTTCACTCATTATTTTGCCTTTCACTCGTTTTTTGTCTTTCACTCATTATTTTGTCTTTCACTCATTCTTTTGTCTTTCACTCATTCTTTTTCTTTCACTCATTCTTTTTCTTTCACTCATTTTTGTTTCACTCATTCTTTTTCTTTCACTCATTCTTTTGTCTTTCACTCATTCTTTTTCTTTCATCATTTTTTTCTTTCACTCATTCTTTTCTTTCACTATTTTTTTCTTTCACTCATTATTTGTTTTTCACTCATTCTTTTTCTTTCACTCATTCTTTTGTCTTTCACTCATTCTTTTTCTTTCATTCATTATTTTTCTTTCACTCATTCTTTTTCTTTCACTGATTATTTTTCCTTTCACTCATTCTTTTTCTTTCACTCATTCTTTTTCTTTCACTCATTCTTTTGTCTTTCACTCATTCTTTTTCTTTCATTCATTATTTGTCTTTCACTCATTCTTTTTCTTTCACTCATTATTTTTCTTTCACTCTTCTTTTCTTTCACATTCTTTTCTTTCACTCATTATTTTGTCTTTACTCATTCTTTTCTTTCACTCATTCTTTTGTCTTTCCTCATTTTTTCTTTCACTCATTCTTTTTCTTTCACTCATTTTTTCTTTCACTCATTCTTTTTCTTTCATCATTTTTTCTTTCACTCATTCTTTTTCTTTACTCATTCTTTTTTTTCACTCATTATTTGTTTTCACCCTTTATATTCTTTTTCTTTCACTCATTTTTTTCTTTCATCATTTTTTTCTTTCACTCATTCTTTTTCTTTCACTATTATTTTTCTTTCACTCATTCTTTTTCTTTCACTCATTCTTTTTCTTTCACTTTCTTTTGTCTTTCACTCATTCTTTTTCTTTCCTCATTATTTGTCTTTCATCATCTTTTTCTTCACTCATTCTTTTGTCTTTCTTTCACTTTCTTTTTCTTTCACTCATTCTTTTTTTTCACTCATTATTTTTCTTTCACTCTTTTTTTCTTTCACTATTTTTTTCTTTCACTCATTTTTTTCTTTCGTCATTTTTTCTTTCAATCATTCTTTTTCTTCACTCATTTTTTTCTTTCACTCATTTTTTTCTTTCACTCATTCTTTTTTTTCACTGTTTTTTCCTTTCACTCATTCTTTTTCTTTCCTCATTATTTGTCTTCACTCATTCTTTTTCTTTCACTCATTATTTTTCTTTCACTCATTCTTTTGTCTTTCACTCATTCTTTTGTCTTTCACTCATTCTTTTGTCTTTCACTCATTCTTTTTCTTTCACTCATTATTTTGTCTTTCACTCATTCTTTTTCTTTCACTCATTCTTTTGTCTTTCACTCATTCTTTTGTCTTTCACTCATTCTTTTTCTTTCACTCATTATTTGTCTTTCACTCATTCTTTTTCTTTCACTCATTCTTTTGTCTTTCACTCGTTCTTTTGTCTTTCACTCATTCTTTTTCTTTCACTCATTATTTTGTCTTTCACTCATTCTTTTTCTTTCACTCATTCTTTTGTCTTTCACTCATTCTTTTTCTTTCACTCATTCTTTTTCTTTCACTCATTCTTTTTCTTTCACTCATTCTTTTGTCTTTCACTCATTATTTTTTCTTTCACTGGTTCTTTTGTCTTTTACTCATTATTTTGTTTGTCACTCATTATTTTGTCTTTCACTCGTTCTTTTGTCTTTCTGTCATTCTTTTGTCTTTCACTAATTATTTTGTCTTTCACTCATTCTTTTGTCTTCACTCATTATTTTGACTTCCACTCGTTCTTTTGTCTTTCACTCATTCTTTTGTCTTTCACTCATTCTTTTGTTTCTCACTCGTTCTTTTTCTTTCACTCATTCTTTTGTCTTTCACTCATTCTTTTGTATTTCACTCATTCTTTTCTTTCACTCATTTATTTGTCTTTCACTCTTTCTTTTGTCTTTCACTCGTTCTTTTGTCTTTCACTTTCTTTTGCCTTTCACTTATTCATTTGTCTTTCACTCATTATTTTGTCTTTCACTCATTCTTTTGTCTTTCGCTCATCCTTTTTTCTTTCACTCATTCTTTTGTCTTTTACTCATTCTTTTGTCTTTTACTCATTCATTTGTCTTTCACTCGTTCTTTTGTCTTTCAATCGTTCTTTTGTCTTTCACTCTTTCTTTTGCCTTTCACTCATTCATTTGTCTTTCACTCATTATTTTGTCTTTCACTCATTATTTTGTCTTTCACTCATTCTTTTGTCTTTCACTCATTCTTTTGCATTCACTCGTTCTTTTGTCTTTCACTCATTATTTTGTCTTTCACTCATTATTTTGTCTTTCACTCGTTCTTTTGTCTTTCACTCATTCTTCTTTCACAAGGCAGATACATGTGTAAATTGACATTGACTTGTTGCTCATGTTTGTTGTTCCTCTTCGTTGTGTTAGATGTATCAGTTGATTGTTTCCTTTATTCATCAGTCTCTAGCATCGTCTCACCTTCCATCTCTCTCCAACTTCATCCAGTCTGGCCACAGAGGCACCCATGAAGCAGACACACTCACACTTTATATATATAATATGTAATTAACGTCAGTAAGGTCATACTAGTATGTCTTCATTATTCTGATAATTGAATGTCTGTCTCCAATATACACTTTCTGTTGTAAGCAATGTGTACATAATAACATAGCTGATATTTAAATTAATGTAGTTTGCATTTCTGTAGGCACAAGGCATGAGCTGGTAGTCATGACAACAACAGGAGTTGTAGTTCATCGACTGGACAAACTCACTCAGACTCCAGGCAGCTTCGACATTATTGACGACAAGGTGACAGTGACTTACCCGGTATTAACCACTCAGATAGACAGCTTGTTTAGGAAGGGTGCTCACTGAGAAAATGTCATGATTATTTAGTATTACAATCAAGCAAGCATTTTTATGCTATATTATATGGGTGGTTAACTTTCACAAAATGATGGCCAGAATAATCTGCATAAGTTTCTTATTTTTTCGTTATTATTTAAAATTGTCTGTGACATCGCATATACAGTCAAAACTTTAATAATATTGGGTTCCTTAATTCTAAACAAAGTGGAAATTGTCACTTTATTGCCTCCCGCTCACCTCTGTCAACTCAGTGACATAGTCAGGAATTAACAAATGGAAGTGTCTTCTCATCGAGCCTGTGTAGTCCTGCAGTTATGGAGACATGGCCTTCCAGATCTCAGACACGAATCAACCAACATTGTGGTGCATCCCATTTCACATAAGAATTTACATCTTATGATTTCTATATTAATATGTTCACTATTGCTGACACACGTTGCTTTGTTCCAACAGCTGTGGCTTGGTTGTGCAAACGAGGGGGAAATCATTATTGTTGATGTCATCACCATGACTGTGACCGAGACACTGAAGTTGACCTGTCGTGGAGTGAGCAAGGTCATCGCATCACATGACAAGGTCATCTTTATGGGAACACTTGCTTATATTTAACACTGTGGGTCAGGTTTAACACATAGTAAATCAGGTTTAGCTCTTAGATAATCAGCTTTGTGGAGTAAAACGTTATGTAACAGTATTGTCCTAAGTACTGTGCATCATAAATTTTATTTAAAAAGTATTTTTGCTAAAACCATTGAAAGTATTATTTTTACCATATTTTTTAATATGATTATATAACTTACTTTTACTATTAGATCAGTGTAACATTTTGAATATCCATTTTCCACTGTAGGTAATGCTAGACTTCATTTTCTTTTATGAATTATAAAAAGGTGTAGTAAAAATTTGTCCTGATATAAGACACTAATCAACTACATATGATTATTATTAAGTAGTAGAAATGTTGCTTCTTGTGTGTGAGCAGGTATGGGTTGGCTCCAAGGACGGCATCTTGTACTTGTACAATGCAGACAGTCACGCACTACAACGCAGGCTGAAGACACACAACGACTCACTGCGGTCACTCTGCACTGCCGACACTCGCTACATCATCACAGGGGCAGGCAGTCTCGATGGCAAGGTGGCCCTCTGGAGGGCATAAAACAGAGCTCCCAGTGGAGAGAGAGAGAGAGAGAGGGGGAGGGAGAGTGAGAGGAAGAGGGAGGAAGAGGGAGGGAGAGGGAGGGAGAGGGAGGGAGGGAGAGGGAGGGAGAGAGGTAGATAGGGAGAGAGGGAGAGAGGGAGAGAGGGAGAGAGGGAGAGAGGGAGAGAGGGAGAGAGGGAGAGAGGGAGAGAGGGAGAGAGGGAGAGAGGGAGAGAGGGAGAGAGGGAGAGAGGGAGAGAGGGAGAGAGGGAGAGAACTCTTTATGCAAAGGCCATGTGTCTGGAAGTTGATTACAAGGAACACCAGTATCATAGGTGGTGGTTGTCACACACTACTAGTTGTCATGTGTTGGTGGCAATAATGGAGAGAGAGAGAGTGTGTGTGTGTTTGTGTGTGTGCGTGTGCGTGTTTGTGTGTGTCTGTGTGTGTGTGTGTGTGTGTCTGTGTGTTTATATGTATATATATATATGTATATGTATATGTGTGTGTGTGTGTGTGTGTGTGTGTGTGTGTGTGTGTGTGTGTGTGTGTGTGTGTGTGTGTGTGTGTGTGTGTGTGTGTGTGTGTGTGTGTGTGTGTGTGTGCGTGTTTGTGTGTGTCTGTGTGTGTGTCTGTGTGTTTATATGTATATATATATATATATGTATATGTGTGTGTGTATGTGCGTGCGTGTGTGTGTGCGTGTGCGTGTGTGTGTATGTACATGTGTGCGTGCGTGCATGTGTGTGTGTATGTGCGTGCGTGTGTGTGTATGTGCGTGCGCGTGTGTGTGTGTGTGCGTGCGTGCATGTGTGTGTGTGTCTGTGTGTGGGTTCAGACTGGGCTGCCAGTAGTGGTCAGTAGTGGTCAGTAAATAAGTACGCATATATTTAAATGTGTGTGTATGTGGGGGGCATGCATGCATGCATTCATGGGTGCTTGTGTGCATGCATTCATTTGGTATGTGTCTGTGGTGTGTGTGTCAGTGGTTTGTGATGGATATGGTATCATATGATACATACATGTGGTACAGACATGTGATACAGACATGTGATACAGACATGTGATACAGACATGTGATACAAACATGTGGTACAGACATGTGATACAGACATGCGATACAGACATGTGATACAGACATGTGATACAAACATGTGGTACAGACTTGTGATACAGACATGTGATACAGACATGTGATACAGACATGTGATACAGACATATGATACAGACATGTGATACAGACATACGATACAGACATGTGATACAGACATGTGATACAGACATGTGATACAAACATGTGGTACAGACTTGTGATACAGACATGCGATACAGACATGTGATACAGACATGTGATACAAACATGTGGTACAGACTTGTGATACAGACATGTGATACAGACATGTGATACAGACATGTGATACAGACATGTGATACAAACACGTGGTACAGACTTGTGATACAGACATTTGATACAGACATGCGATACAGACATGCGATACAGACATGCGCTACAGACATGTGATAGAGGTGAGCAGTAGATGGAAGGATGCAAGAACACAAGGAACAGTGTACAGAGGAGGTCCGGAGTGACAAATAATGCTGTGTGGACCTTTTGTGTGGAGGGAACATGGTTGGCAGTCAGAAAAATTATTATTTGGCAAACCATTAAATTATGGATGATTTTTATTTATGTTTTATTTATGAGAGTTTTGTCCATGCTGACTGAAAA
>JAODUO010001534.1:65000-72500 GCA_025642075.2 Ridgeia piscesae
AGGACCAAGACATGTGGCACCAGTACAGGACCAAGACATGTGACACCAGTACAGGACCAAGACATGTGACACCAGTACAGGACCAAGACATGTGGCACCAGTACAGGACCAAGACATGTGACACCAGTACAGGACCAAGACATGTGGCACCAGTACAGGACCAAGACATGTGACACCAGTACAGGACCAAGACATGTGACACCAGTACAGGACCAAGACATGTGGCACCAGTACAGGACCAAGACATGTGACACCAGTACAGGACCAAGACATGTGGCACCAGTACAGGACCAAGACATGTGGCACCAATACAGGACCAAGACATGTGACACCAGTACAGGACCAAGACATGTGACACCAGTACAGGACCAAGACATGTGGCACCAATACAGGACCAAGACATGTGACACCAGTGCAGGACCAAGACATGTGGCACCAGTACAGGACCAAGACATGTGACACCAGTACAGGACCAAGACATGTGGCACCAGTACAGGACCAAGACATGTGGCACCAGTACAGGACCAAGACATGTGACACCAGTACAGGACCAAGACATGTGACACCAGTACAGGACCAAGACATGTGGCACCAATACAGGACCAAGACATGTGACACCAGTACAGGACCAAGACATGTGGCACCAGTACAGGACCAAGACATGTGACACCAGTACAGGACCAAGACATGTGACACCAGTACAGGACCAAGACATGTGGCACCAGTACAGGACCAAGACATGTGACACCAGTACAGGACCAAGACATGTGACACCAGTACAGGACCAAGACATGTGACACCAGTACAGGACCAAGACATGTGACACCAGTAAAGGACCAAGACATGTGACACCAGTACAAGACCAAGTCATGTGACACCAGTACAGGACCAAGACATGTGACACCAGTACAGGACCAAGACATGTGACACCAGTACAGGACCAAGACATGTGGCACCAGTACAGGACCAAGACATGTGACACCAGTACAGGACCAAGACATGTGACACCAGTACAGGACCAAGACATGTGGCACCAGTACAGGACCAAGACATGTGACACCAGTACAGGACTAAGACATGTGACACCATTAAAGGACCAAGACATGTGACACCAGTACAGGACCAAGGCATGTGGCACCAGTACAGGACCAAGACACGTGACACCAGTACAGGACCAAGACATGTGACACCAGTAAAGGACCAAGACATGTGACACCAGTACAGGACCAAGACCTATATCTGACGGGTCGAAACATCATACGTTTCAAAAGATATGCTCCAAAGTAAGTTAATTTCTTACAACTTAAACATATCTTGGAGCCATGAACAATATATTCCATATCGCTTGGCGGAAAGTCGAAGGGGTGATGGAAGATAGATGCATATCATGTAAACTTAAAGGAAAGGAGCTCAGCTCATGTGTTAGCCCGGCATACATGAATGCACAAGAGACAATGGCACTAACAGAGAAATAAGAGGAGAAGGTCCAGGTTAGTGTTTACAACTGGACAAGAAGAGTCGTTGGAGATAAGAGAGTGCAGTGCATAAGAGAAGAATGGACGATCTGAGAGTGGAGGTTGGAGTGAAGGAAAGTCTTAAGAAGCAATTGGTGAGGAGTAGGTTGAAATGGACTGGTCATATAGAAAAAATGGGAAATGAAAAACTGGAAAAGAGAAGATATGCCCAATAGGTGGAGGAAGAAAGAGGTGAGGAGGACAGATTGCAATTGGAGGAGTGCATTAAGAGAGACGTGGACAGAGGGAGAAGAATGGAGAACATGAGCAATAGACAGAAGAAATGGGTGACTATTGGTAGAGAGCATGTGAGACAAAATGTGGGGAAAGAGAAAAGGAAGAAACAAAACAACGGAAATGAAAATTATGGCCAATGTCAACCCTGAGGGTAGGGTTGCCAAGTGGAGAACAACAACAATAACTTGACCTTAGTCTAGTTACCAGGCAACTATTATTTTGAATTCTTTGATGTTATTAATAGCCATTAGCCATCACGCACATTGAGAATAATGTAATTTTCTTTGCCTCTTGGGCTGCAGGCAGCTGGGTGCTTATTGCCTATGACACAAGTGGACGACTCTGGATAACTGAATCCTATTTGAATTATGACAAATTTCTTTGTCAAACAATAGGACTGGGATGAGAACCGTACACACGCATCCATATTCCCTCTGTGCTTGTCACTGTGTCAATCAGGCAGCCATATACCCTCTGTACTTTGTCACTGTGTCAATCAGGCAGCCATATACCCTCTGTACTTTGTCACTGTGTCAATCAGGCAGCCATATACCCTCTGTACTTGTCACTGTGTCAATCAGGCAGCCATATACCCTCTGTACTTTGTCACTGTGTCAATCAGGCAGCCATATACCCTCTGTACTTGTCACTGTGTCAATCAGGTAGCCATATACCCTCTGTACTTGTCACTGTGTCAATCAGGCAGCCATATACCCTCTGTACTTGTCACTGTGTCAACAGGCAGCCATATACCTCTGTACTTGTCACTGTGTCAATCAGGCAGCCATATACCCTCTGTACTTGTCACTGTGTCAATCAGGCAGCCATATATCCTCTGTACTTGTCACTGTGTTAATAATCAGGCAGCCATATATCCTCTGTACTTGTCACTGTGTCAATCAGGCAGCCATATACCCTCTGTACTTGTCACTGTGTCAATCAGGCAGCCATATACCCTCTGTACTTGTCACTGTGTCAATCAGGCAGCCATATACCCTCTGTACTTGTCACTGTGTCAATCAGGCAGCCATATACCCTCTGTACTTGTCACTGTGTCAATCAGGCAGCCATATACCCTCTGTACTTGTCACTGTGTCAATCAGGCAGCCATATACCCTCTGTACTTGTCACTGTGTCAATCAGGCACACATATATCCTCTGTACTTGTCACTGTGTTAATCAGGCAGCCATATACCCTCTGTACTTGTCACTGTGTCAATCAGGCAGCCATATACCCTCTGTACTTGTCACTGTGTCAATCAGGCAGCCATATACCCTCTGTACTTGTCACTGTGTCAATCAGGTAGCCATATACCCTCTGTACTTGTCACTGTGTTAATCAGGCAGCCATATACCCTCTGTACTTGTCACTGTGTCAATCAGGCAGCCATATACCCTCTGTACTTGTCACTGTGTCAACCAGGCAGCCATATACCCTCTGTACTTGTCACTGTGTCAATCAGGCAGCCATATACCCTCTGTACTTTGTCACTGTGTCAATCAGGCAGCCATATACCCTCTGTACTTGTCACTGTGTCAATCAGGCAGCCATATACCCTCTGTACTTGTCACTGTGTCAATCAGGCAGCCATATACCCTCTGTACTTGTCACTGTGTCAACCAGGCAGCCATATACCCTCTGTACTTGTCACTGTGTCAATCAGGCAGCCATATACCCTCTGTACTTGTCACTGTGTCAATCAGGCAGCCATATACCCTCTGTACTTGTCACTGTGTCAATCAGGCAGCCATATACCCTCTGTACTTGTCACTGTGTCAATCAGGCAGCCATATACCCTCTGTACTTGTCACTGTGTCAATCAGGCAGCCATATACCCTCTGTACTTGTCACTGTGTCAATCAGGCAGCCATATACCCTCTGTACTTGTCACTGTGTCAATCAGGCAGCCATATACCCTCTGTACTTGTCACTGTGTCAATCAGGCAGCCATATACCCTCTGTACTTGTCACTGTGTCAATCAGGTAGCCATATACCCTCTGTACTTGTCACTGTGTCAATCAGGCAGCCATATACCCTCTGTACTTGTCACTGTGTCAATCAGGCAGCCATATACCCTCTGTACTTGTCACTGTGTCAACCAGGCAGCCATATACCCTCTGTACTTTGTCACTGTCAATCAGGCAGCCATTTATTGATCCTCAGTTCCCCCTTCATAATTAATAATTGTATGGGCCTGGGGGGGGCATTGGCCCCTTGCCCCCCTCTGGCTACACCACTGCCACTGGTTAAACATCCTAGAGACTGCACTAATGTTAGGCCCCTAGACTGCCCACTCCCAAGTGGCGAGGCTATAGCCAAGGCCTATGGCTATGCAAGGCATATGAAACAAACCACTGTTAGCTTTTTCACAGATGGCCACGTTAATATTCTATCAGATATTTTTTTTCGAAAATATACCTGAGGACATTTGGATGTTCCTAGTACAAACCAATGAAACGATATGTAAATATAGTTAAAATATATGTTAATTTATTTCAATTAGACTTAATATGAACCAACACACCAGAAAAATATGATGTATTTAAAAAGCATTGAAGACATAAAAGGATCACTCTTTGGAGATTACCTAAAGACAACACATGAGACATTTGGATTGAAGATCATGATAATAAAATAAATAGAAGACAATTCAAAGAAATTAATAATTAATATGCATCATTCTACTGCCAGTACATTCTAACACCCAGCTTGCTTGTTTTAGGCTCTCAATGGTGTTACCTCAACATTCTCATCCAAGGTAAGACAGGAAGGCACACACTACATGGATGCTAGCTAAGTACCAATAATTTAGTGTGCAATAATCAACTAGTTTGACTGAGGAAAGCCATTCGTCACTTAGAACCATACACGTTGACTGGACGGAGGTGTAGCCAACAGACCAAGTGGTAGTGCATCTATCTGTAGATGTGGCCAACATTTCTATGACCGTCTTTGGAACTTAGGCAATTTCGTTCATCCCACATTACCTTTTTGTCTCATTTGGAAGAGATGCTACAAGCAGTTGCTACCACCTACTTGGTGTCTGTGCCAAGAGATGCTACAAGCAGTTGCTACCACCTACTTGGTGTCCGTGCCAAGAGATGCTACAAGCAGTTGCTACCACCTACTTGGCGTCTGTGCCAAGAGATGCTACAGGCAGTTGCCACCACCTACTTGGTGTCTGTGCCAAGAGATGCTACAGGCAGTTGTTCTGTCTACTTGGTGTCCGTGCCAAGAGATGCTACAGGCAGTTGCTACCACCTACTTGGCGTCTGTGCCAAGAGATGCTACAGGCAGTTGCCACCACCTACTTGGTGTCTGTGCCAAGAGATGCTACAGGCAGTTGTTCTGTCTACTTGGTGTCCATGCCAAGAGATGCTACAGGCAGTTGTTCCCGTCTACTTGGTGTCCGTGCCAAGAGATGCTACAGGCAGTTGCTCCCGTCTACTTGGTGTCCGTGCCAAGAGATGCTACAGGCAGTTGCTCCTGTCTACTTGGTGTCCGTGCCAAGAGATGCTACAGGCAGTTGCTCTTGTCTACTTGGTGTCTGTGCCAAGAGATGCTACAGGCAGTTGCTCTTGTCTACTTGGTGTCCGTGCCAAGAGATGCTATAAGCAGTTGCTCCTGTCTACTTGGTGTCTGTGCCAAGAGATGCTACAGGCAGTTGCTCCTGTCTACTTGGTGTCCGTGCCAAGAGATGCTACAGGCAGTTGCTCCCGTCTACTTGGTGTCCGTGCCAAGAGATGCTACAGGCAGTTGCTCCTGTCTACTTGGTGTCTGTGCCAAGAGATGCTACAGGCAGTTGTTCCTGTCTACTTGGTGTCCGTGCCAAGAGATGCTATAAGCAGTTGCTCCTGTCTACTTGGTGTCCGTGCCAAGAGATGCTACAGGCAGTTGCTCTTGTCTACTTGGTGTCCGTGCCAAGAGATGCTACAGGCAGTTGCTCCCGTCTACTTGGTGTCCGTGCCAAGAGATGCTACAGGCAGTTGCTCCCGTCTACTTGGTGTCCGTGCCAAGAGATGCTACAGGCAGTTGCTCCTGTCTACTTGGTGTCTGTGCCAAGAGATGCTACAGGCAGTTGCTCCTGTCTACTTGGTGTCCGTGCCAAAAGATGCTATAAGCAGTTGCTCTTGTCTACTTGGTGTCTGTGCCAAGAGATGCTACAGGCAGTTGCTCCTGTCTACTTGGTGTCCGTGCCAAGAGATGCTATAAGCAGTTGCTCCTGTCTACTTGGTGTCTGTGCCAAGAGATGCTATAAGCAGTTGCTCCTGTCTACTTGGTGTCCGTGCCAAGAGATGCTACAGGCAGTTGCTCCTGTCTACTTGGTGTCCGTGCCAAGAGATGCTACAGGCAGTTGCTCCTGTCTACTTGGTGTCCGTGCCAAGAGATGCTACAGGCAGTTGCTCCTGTCTACTTGGTGTCTGTGCCAAGAGATGCTAAAGCAGTTGCTCCTGTCTACTTGGTGTCCGTGCCAAGAGATGCTATAAGCAGTTGCTCCTGTCTACTTGGTGTCTGTGCCAAGAGATGCTATAAGCAGTTGCTCCTGTCTACTTGGTGTCCGTGCCAAGAGATGCTACAGGCAGTTGCTCCTGTCTACTTGGTGCCCTGTGCCAAGAGATGCTACAGGCAGTTGCTCCTGTCTACTTGGTGTCCGTGCCAAGAGATGCTATAAGCAGTTGCTCCTGCTACTTGGTGTCTGTGCCAAGAGATGCTATAAGCAGTTGCTCCTGTCTACTTGGTGTCCGTGCCAAGATATGCTACAGGCAGTTGCTCCTGTCTACTTGGTGTCCGTGCCAAGAGATGCTACAGGCAGTTGCTCCTGTCTACTTGGTGTCCGTGCCAAGAGATGCTACAGGCAGTTGCTCCTGTCTACTTGGTGTCCGTGCCAAATGATGCTACAGGCAGTTGCTCCTGTCTACTTGGTGTCCGTGCCAAGAGATGCTACAGGCAGTTGCTCCTGTCTACTTGGTGTCCGTGCCAAGAGATGCTACAGGCAGTTGCTCCTGTCTACTTGGTGTCCGTGCCAAGAGATGCTACAGGCAGTTGCTCCTGTCTACTTGGTGTCCGTGCCAAGAGATGCTACAGGCAGTTGCTCCTGTCTACTTGGTGTCCGTGCCAAGAGATGCTACAGGCAGTTGCTCCTGTCTACTTGGTGTCCGTGCCAAAGATGCTACAGGCAGTTGCTCCTGTCTACTTGGTGTCCGTGCCAAGAGATGCTACAGGCAGTTGCTCCTGTCTACTTGGTGTCCGTGCCAAGAGATGCTACAGGCAGTTGCTCCTGTCTACTTGGTGTCCGTGCCAAGAGATGCTACAGGCAGTTGCTCCTGTCTACTTGGTGTCCGTGCCAAGAGATGCTACAGGCAGTTGCTCCTGTCTACTTGGTGTCCGTGCCAAGAGATGCTACAGGCAGTTGCTCCTGTCTACTTGGTGTCCGTGCCAAGAGATGCTACAGGCAGTTGCTCCTGTCTACTTGGTGTCTGTGCCAAGAGATGCTACAGGCAGTTGCTCCTGTCTACTTGGTGTCCGTGCCAAAAGATGCTATAAGCAGTTGCTCTTGTCTACTTGGTGTCTGTGCCAAGAGATGCTACAGGCAGTTGCTCCTGTCTACTTGGTGTCCGTGCCAAGAGATGCTATAAGCAGTTGCTCCTGTCTACTTGGTGTCTGTGCCAAGAGATGCTATAAGCAGTTGCTCCTGTCTACTTGGTGTCCGTGCCAAGAGATGCTACAGGCAGTTGCTCCTGTCTACT